>PVJA010037233.1:0-20528 GCA_004027025.1 Myocastor coypus
TTTTTTTTTTTTTTTTTTTTTTTTTCTTGTTTCAGAACCTTTGTTTGTTTATTCACTCATTTTTATGGTCAGCTCAGCCCGTCCCGAGGGCAGGGCTGGCAGCATGTGGTGCCGGGGATTGAATCGCAGTCCCTGAAGCCGCCCAAGCTTTCCCAAGCAGGCGCTTTAGACCACTGAGCCATCCCGCCGGGCCCCCCAAAAATATTTTTTGAGATAGGTTCTCATTGTGTAATTCAGGCTGGCCTTAAACTTACTGTGAAGCTGAGGGTGGTCTTGAACTCATGGCTGTGGTGATTTATCTCAACCTCAGTGCTAGAACTACAGGTATATATGGCCATTCCTGGCACGACAGACATTTTAGGAATGATTCCAGCCAGGGCTGGAATGTAACTCAGTGGAGGAGCACTTGTCTAATATGCTTGAGGCCCTGGATTCAATCCCCAGTACCACACACAGAACAGAAAAGAACCTGAGGTTCAGAGATGGGCCTGCTGTGATTGCATGGTTTGTGAGGAGCAGGCCCCTGTGGCCCATTCTGGTTCCACTGCCCCTCCATGTGGGGGAAACCTGTGGGTTTTGCACCAAACCTGGGCCAACTCACAGGAGGTGAAGGAAAGGTTGTGCCTTCTCTAGGAGCAAGCAGAACTGAAGATCAGGGACAGCGAGCTCCAGGCCAAGGAGGTGCAGTTGGCAACTGAGAGGGAAATTGTGGTGCGGGAACGGCAGGAGCTGCAGCTGGAAAAGGAGAAGGTCAAGGCCACAGCCCTGAACCTACAGCTCCGAGCTGAGGAGATGGAGCACATGAGCAAGGTACAGCTGGGCCAGCCTGGGGCTTGGGCCACCAGGTGGTCCCCCTAGCTCTAATCCAGGGCCCTTTTGCAGATGGCCTCTAAGAAGTATGAGGAAGGCGAGCTTGCACTTCACAAGGCCCAGAAGATGGAGTCAGAGCAGCAGGCCAGGCTGCAGATGGTGCAGCGGCAGCAGGAGCAGCTGCGGCAGCAGGAAGAGCATGTGCACCAGGCAGGCCCCCCTCCCCCGCCTCAGCCTCTCTTGTGCAGCTGCCACCTTTCCTGCTGAGTCCTTCTCTCTGGGTTGGGGACAGGAGTACCTGAGCCTGGCCCAGCAGAGGCTACAGCTTGGCCATGTGCGGCAGGACCTGTCTTGCCGCCTCCTAGAGCTTCCTCCCAAGGCCCAGGAACCAACACCCTCCAGTCTTCACGGTAAGTGTTGCCAAGAGGAAAGACAAGACCCATCTGGGCCAGAGCAGGGCTACAGGTAGGTTCCAGCAGGACCTTCAGCCGAAGCTGGGTTATAAAGTTCTCTCGCTGGGCTGGGGATATAGTGCAGTGGAAAAAGCACTCGCCTGGTAAGTGGAAGGACCCGAGTTCAATCCCCAGTTCTGCCAAAAAAAATAAAATAAAGTTCTCTTGTTACTGTGAGTGGGTTGGTGGGCCAGTGGCTGTGTACCCACATGCACACAGCACTGGGGATCAAACCTACTAAGCTCCCTCCTCAGTGTGCTCTTTTTATATTTTCTAACTTGAGATAGGGTCCCAATAAGTCACTAAGATACCCAGGTTGGGTTAAACTTGGAATCTTTCCACTCTGAGATTACAAGTGTATAGTACCACACCCCAAATCTCATTATATTTATTTTCAGGGTTTTTGTTTATTTTTTGTTGGTTTGCTTTGGTTTGGTTTGGTTTGGTTTGGCTTGGTTTGGGGAAACTTAAAACTGAGAGCCTTTGTGCTTAACTATCTCTTTGGATCTGGTTTAATTTTGTGAGTGTTGAGTGTGCTGGGTGTAGTCATACAGGCCTACAATCCCAATACTCAAGAGGCTGAGACAGGAGGATCACCACAAGTTTGAGATTAAACTGCATATGGAGATCATTTCTCAAAGAGGAAGAGTCTTCCTTACATTGCTCAGGCTGAATTCAAACCGTTGTCCTCCTGTCTCAGCCTCCCAGAGTGCTGGGATGACAGGTATATGCCACTGCTGGCCTTTTACTTTTTTAAAAAATGTATTTGGTAGCTGGGCATGGTGGCACACACCTGTAATCCCAGCATTTGGGAGGCTGAGGCTGAGGCTGAGGCAGGAGGATCAGTGTGAGTTGAAGACCAGCCTGGGCTCCATAGTGAAACCCTGTCTCAAGACAAGAGACGAGCTTTACAGATGCCGCTATCCTTCCTCCTAGTCGTTTGTTGCCAACCGTGGTCAACACCACCGTGGTCTTCGATATCGCTGTGGACAGCAAACGCTTGGGCCATGTGTCTTTCAAGCTGTATGCAGACAAAGTTTCAAAGACAGCAGAAAACTTTTGTGCTCTGAGCACTGGAGAGAAAGGATTTGGTTATAAGAGTTCCTGCTATTACAGAATTATTCCAGGATTTATGTGCCAGGGTGGTGACTTCACAGGCCACTATGGCACTGGTGGCAAGTCCATCCATGGGGAGAAATTCAATGACAAGAACTTCATCCTGAAGCACACAGGGCCAGGCATCTTGTCCATGGCAAATGTTGGGTCAAACACAAATGGGTCTCAGTTTTTCATTTGCACAGCTGAGACCAAGTGGCTGGATGGGAAGCACGTGGTCTTCAGGGAGGTGAAAGAGGGTTTGAACACAGTGGAGGCCATGGAGTGCTTCGGTCCAGGAATGGCAGGACCAGCAAGAAGATCACCATCACTACAGATAGCTCTAATGCGTGGGACTTGTGTGTATTGCCACCACCAGACTAGACCATTCCTCTAGCTCAGGAGAGCACCCTGCACTCTACCTGCTCAAAGCTCCCATGTCAGCTGCTCCTTCCCAGAGATGGTCTTTTCAGCCCCCTGCTCTGGCTGTACCCTTAGGAGCTAAAGGTCATTTCCTGAGTCTGCATCACATTTGGCCAGGGTCTACTTACCATAGGGTCTTAGGTGCAGGGAACCCCACATTTCTTTTGCATAGCACTAGAGAAGAAAAGGATTATAAATATTTCAAGCAGACCAACGATGAAGTCAACCAAGTGCAGTATTTGAGTCTCGGGAAGGGGCTGGATGGAACTATAACTTAGAGGATAGAGAAGATAAATGAAAGTGATACATCAAGGCCATATTAGCTGCTATCATCTCTTTTTTTTTTTTTTTTTTTTTTTTTTTTTTTTTTTTTGAGACAGGGTCTCGCTATGCAGTTCAGGCTGGCCTTGAGCTCACTTTTGTAGCCCAGGCTGGTCTCGAACTCGCACCAATCCTCCTGCCTCAGCCTCCCTAGTGCGGGGATTACAGGTGTGCGCCACCACACCTGGCAGCTGCTATCATCTCTGCTCTTACTGTGGTTCTTTGGGTTCCATGTTCTCCTTGCTCCTTTCCAAATGTATCTGGATTGCAGAGTTAATTATGATTATGAATAAAACTAATGGTTGAAAGACAAGATGAAAAAGAGAATAACATTTTGGTATCTAATATTTACCCCCCTTTTTTTTCTCCAGTACTGGTGACCGAACCTAGGGCCTTCACACTGAGCTACATTCCCTAGCCCTTTTTTTGTTTTACTTGAGACAGGATCTCACTAATTTCCCAAGCTGAAACTTGTGGTTCCCCTGCCTCAACCTTCTAGAGTATGCCACCACACCTGGCTTAGTGTACGTAGTTGTTTTGTTTATTTACTTAGTATTTTTGAGACAGGATCTTGCCATTTAGTTCTGGCTGGCCTTAAATGCATGGCCATCCTCCTGCCTCAGCCTTCCAAATGCTGGGATTAATGTGCACCACCATGCCGGACTCTGAGAGGCTTTGGAGAGGGGGGCAATCAGCCATGCTGCTTGGGTTTCTGACCACACTTCCTCCACACAGTTGCCCCTGCCTTTGTGACTTCTGCTCCTGCCTCCCGTCAGCACAACCAGCTGCTGGCCAGCCCTGGCATGACATACTTTCTGGCCATGATGAAGCTCACAGCTGAGCAGGTGAGTGTCCCTTGAACTCAGGTCACTCTGGTCATACTGTGGAGTCCTTGCAGCACAGGGCAGAGGCCGAGAGTTGGGAACAGTGATAAAACATTCTTAGATGTGCTTAGTGCACAACTCCTGAGACCTCTGCTGTCAGCCAGTTTCCCAACAAAGCACTTGGCAAAAGCCCTCTGTATCACAGCTCAAGTGGCCACTGGTGGTAGTGACAGCAGCTGTCTCTGTTCTGTGAGCCAGGCTTGATGCCAGGTGACGTTATGTGCTTCATAAACTTCACTTGGACACAGACAGGGAACCTGAGGCTTCAAGACACAGTCACATAGGGGCTGGAGAGATAGCTCCGTGGCACAAATGCCTGCCTGGCAAGTGCAAGGTTGTGAGTTCCAACCCTGGTCCTGCAAAAAACAAAAAACACAGTCACGTAGGGGCTGGGCATGGTGGCGCACGCCTGTAATCCCAGCACTTGGGAGGCTGAAGAAGGACGATCAGTGTGAATTTGAGACCAGCCTGGGCTACAAAAGTGAGCTCAAGGCCAGCCTGAACTGTATAGTGAAACCCTGTCTCAAAAAGACAAAAAAAAAAATCACGTGCTGATAAGTGGTCCCTGGAGGACAGACCACAGCCTGTTTCACTCTTTGCCTGGGCACTTTGTGCTCTCTGCTACCTACAGGGAAGGTTCCCAGGGTGAGAGCTGGCTCTGCAGGATCTGGGTCCCCTCTTTCTGTATGGAGTTGTCAACTCACATCGTTGTTATTGTTGCACGACTGGGGATTGAACTCAGGCCCTTGCACTTGCCAGGCAAGTGCTTATTCTACTGAGCTATCTCCCCGGCCCCTCAACTCACATCTTAATCTGTCCACAGGACTACGAATTCCTGGAGAAAGAAAAGTTGTACCTAGAATCACTGAAGAAAGCACCCTATAATCGGACTTCCTACTCAGACTGAGAGGGGTGGCTGCACCCTCAGTGCAGTACCAAGACCCAGCAGCTCTCCTGCCTTCCCCAAGCCACTAGCTCCTTGGGGAGGTGCGCACCAGGGCTGGGCACTGCCCAGGCCACTTACAGCTCTTCACGGAGGCAGGCTGTCAGCATTTCCTGTCCAGGAGATGCAGTTCATGCCTTGGGCTCTGAGATGGAGCAGGAGGCTGAAGGAGTCATGGCCACCAAGGCTGCCTCAGATGCCCAGCTGCCTGGTGCTCCAAGGAGGCAGGGCCTCCCCCAGCCCACCGCTGTGCACCCTCCTCTGATCTGCACGCAGCTGCAGTGGGTCTTTGTGCCTGGTCCTCTCCCAAGAAAGAGTGTTTTCTCTTAAGGATGCCTTAAGCAAACTTTGATCTTTCCCCAATGGGAACAGGGAGGGCCTCCTGGTCTCCTGGGAGGCCTGGTGGGGACAGGGAATGGCTGTACCCAGGCAGATTTCTCAGCACAGTGTGCTGGACTCCTGGGATTCAGTACCCCTAAGCTTCCTGCTCTCTCTGGTTTGCACAAAGCCCACCCCTCATTTCCACACTGCCCAGGTGACCACCTGGCTTAGATGAGCCCTGCCTCTCCAGCTGCTGCTTCCTCCTCCTCCAGGCCCTATCAGAGTGGGGAGCGGAGCTGCAGGCAGTGGCAGATGTGAGGAGGGACAGGAATGGAAGCCAGCCAGAGCCTCTGCCCCAGAGGGCAGGAAGGTAATGTAAAGGGACTCCTGAGAGGTCACACCCAGGCTGCCTTTGCCATCAGCCATATGCAGGCTTTGTGCCAAGCCTTAGGCATCAGGAAACAAGGCAGAGAGGCCAGTGAGCAGGAGGGCAGAAGAAAGTGCCCTGAGGGTGGGGTAAAGTGGCACCATTTGTATGTCTCTGCCCTTCAGAAGAGCTCTCCAAGGGACCTTCACTTGCCAGCAATTTGCAGCTTTGGGTCAGATACATTAAACTATGTTTTTGTACTAGTTTGGTTTGGTTTGGTTTGGCTTTTGTGGTGCTGGAGATCAGACCTCTGGCCTGGCATGTGCTAGGTGAGTGCTGTGCCTCTCAGCTATCCCTAGTGTGTCACTGAAGAGTTTTGCACACCACATTTGCATGTGGGGCAGGGACCAGACAGAAAGGGCAAGAGTGGGGACAGGAAGTGTTAGAAGATTATTTGAGGTGGTGCAGGGGACAGGACAGAGGGCAGGACTAGTCCCAGCAGTGGAGAGGTGTCACAGAAAAGTGCCCCCCTTGGCACCTGGTACCTGGACACATGGATCAGGAAGGTCTTAGGTGACTGAACTGTCGCTCACCAGTGAATAGCCAGTCCCTATGGGATGGCCAAGCAGAAACATCCTACAGACCCTTGCTGACACTGTCGTTCTCTGTCACCAGCACTAAGGCAGCCTAATTAACCCCTTACATTGCCTTTCTGGGCCCAGATGTTTGGGCTGCACATAGGAATGTATGCTGAGCTTTTTTTACTCCTTAATTATTGTAACAACTGAAAGTCAGTGTTTCAGTTACTTCTAGAGAAATTTGGGGCAGCGGAGATAGCTCAGGGCTCTAAACACCTCCCTAGGCAAGTGCAAGAACCTGGGTTCAATCCTAGGCACTACATACCATACTGTAATCCCAGCACTGGGGAGGCTGAAGCAGGAGGATCACTATCAGTCTGAGCTGCGTAGTGAGACCCTGTACCAAATACATAAAAATATTTTAAAACTACTTTTAAAGGAACTTTGTTAGCAGACAGTAAGGGTAATGTGGGTATCCAGGCTCAAGACTCGCACGTGTACACTGTTTGCCTCAAGATGAACACATGGAAGTCCAGGATGGTCCTCTCGGTAGCACTCCAAGTGAACCCCACACCAAGGGGCTGTATGCAGCTGAAGAGCGCAGGCCTGCAGGAGCCCAGGGCCAAGTAAGCAGAAGATCCAGCAGCAAAAGGAAAAGATAAAACAGTAAAAGGGGCCATGATATAAAGGCTACAGCCTTGGGCTTACAGCCTTCACTTCCACTGCACATGCATCCAGAATTGCAAGGCAAGCAGCAGTCCCTTGGGGCAGAACCAGCTTAGGTGCTGCTGGCCTCTCATGGATTACCAGACTAGTGTGCAGTGGGTGGGTTGGAGGTGATGAGCAGTTTAGCTGTTTGGCTATATGGTCCTTTCCTGCTGGATGGAGATCTTTCATTGCATCTGAGTGTGAGAGCAGCTCACCCTGCCCCAGTCAGGGAAGGCTTCCGAGACAGACCACTCCCTACTGGCATTCCCCAGGCCACAGAGGGAAAAATTAGGTAGTAGCTGGGATGACAACCATGCGCCAAGGCCCTGTGGCCCAAGGAGCAGGGTGTGCAGAGGAAGTGGAGGTCTATCTCTACTGAAGCTCATATTCTAGGGCAGTGCGCTGGGGACTGGGGCAGAAAAGGCTCTGAATTGCTTAGGACTCCAAGAACTAGATCCCAAGATGAACACAGCTCCGTGAAAGACATGATCCTGTGTCCTTAACCAGGTCCTTGATGCTGTTGTGTGGTTAGTGGCAAATGAGATGATCAAGAAGAGCTACACTTGGGGCTGGGGGTTTGGATTGGCTCAGCACTAGAACGCTTGCCTAGCAAGCTGGAATTTGTAATTCTGCGTTCAGATGTAACCCTGTTATTACCCGCCCTCTTCCCCTGGCTAAATAAGCGACCTACAAGGACAATGGGAAGGGAGGTCACAATCTGGAATTTAAACCCAAGCAATCAGTCCAGAATCAGGGCGCGCACCCCACACACTTCTTGAACCCTGATTTGCAGTGCCAGGGAGTTCAAGATGTCTCCTGCAGGGTTCAGAAATCTGGATGCAGAGACCTACCCCAGTTCCTGCGCTCTCCGGGTATGCCGTCCCCTGGTGGTCATAGCTGTGGCCAGCTAGGCGCGGGGCATTTCCTTAGCCCAGGCGGCGAGGCTCAGGGCGGCGCTCAGACGCTGCTGCAGCCACGTCTCCCGGGGTCCAGGCGGTGACCTGGGGAAGATGGCGGCGTGCTGGTGGCGAGTGGTGCTGTACGAAAGTCGGGGATGGTGGGCCTTCGGCACCTCGGGTGAGAGATC
The DNA here is from genome assembly GCA_004027025.1 of Myocastor coypus. Classification (NCBI taxonomy): domain Eukaryota; kingdom Metazoa; phylum Chordata; class Mammalia; order Rodentia; family Myocastoridae; genus Myocastor; species Myocastor coypus. The sequence goes on from PVJA010037233.1 coordinate 7,990, forward strand.
CACGGTACCGGGGAGCTCTTAGTCCCCTGGGAGAGGCAGGCGCGCCCCCTGGGCCCGTACTGCAGCTGGCGTAATGCCCTTCTCTGCCCACAGCCGCCCTCGGCCGCTGGACGCCCCCGCTGGGGCCGATGCGAACAGGACATCGATGTGAGCAACCTGGAGCGGCTGGAGAAGTACCGGAGCTTCGACCGCTACTGGTGCTGGGAGGCGGAAGCGGCGCAGGACCCCCCCCCCCCCCGGTGGTGGACCTACTAGGAGCATTTTGGGTAGAAGACAGGTGCAGGGCGACGGGTGGCCGGAGCCGGGCGCGGGAAGCGGGTAGGCGGCACGTTTCCCCGACTCCGCGAGCCTGGCCCTCTATCTTTTGCGTGCCTGGGGCTGGGGCCGGGGCCGGGGCCGGGAAATAGCCTGTCTGCCCCATCCATGCTTTGCTGGCCTAGTAGTTCCACAAGGAATTTTCACATTTTGCTCCTCCTAATAGGAAAATCATCTGTGCGCAGTCAGAGTTCCGGCTTCTAAAATTCCTAAACCCGGTTCCGGACAGCTTCCCTATGCCTCACTGGATGCCTCTCTGTGTTCCTAAAACACTACATCCGTCCCTGGCCACACTGTGTTGTGTCCTGGCTGCCTTCTCTCAACTTTCCTCAGATCGCAAGCACCAAAGCAGCTGGGGCCCTGTCTTGCTCACCTTTGGGTCCTTGCACACTCAGTACCTGGCACTGTGTGTGTGGGCAGTGCTTTGCTAAGAAAATTAAAGCCCTGGGCAAGGTGGCTCAAGGACGCAGTCATTAAAGGACTTACCACGTACATCCATCTTTGCATAAGGTGTGGTGGCCCCTGCCTGTAATCCCAGGAGGATCACTAGTCTGCTCAAAGCCAGCCTGGGCACATAGTGAGACCCTGTCTCAAAAAAACAAACAACAAAAAAGCCCCACATGTATCCATTATGAAAGCATTTATGCATAGTTTTTATGGGTTAAGAGCACAACTCTGTAAATCTGAATAGCCTGATTTTCCCCCAGCCTACCCTCTTAGGGATAAACATTATTTCCTTTTAGGATTGAAGAGCTTCCATTTCTTCAGTCCTAAAAGGAAACAATTGTGTCCCTCACCAGATTGCTGTGAAGATTAGACACAGCCTATTAATGGGGAGTAGGAGCTGGGACTGGGGCTTGAATTCAGGTCCTTCCCACTGAGCTATATCTCCACCCATTTTTCTCCAACGCACATGCACCCTTTTTTTTTTGAGACAGAGTCTAAATCAGTGATGGCAAACCTTTGGCATGCATGTTGTTTCTCTTTTAAGACAGAAGATGTTCATGCATGAGTTGCTTTTTCTAAACTAAAATCTCAGCATCCAGGTTTCATTGCAGCGTTGGCTCTTTCTTTGCCTTAAGTGAGTGATTTTTGGATTGCAATTTGGGCACTTGTCTCTGAAAGGTTCACCACTACTGTGAGTCAGGTTGCCCAGGCTGAGCTTTCTGTCTCTTGCCTCAGTCTCCCCATAGTGCCAGGGTTACAGTTGTATACCACTCTGACCAGGAGAGCTCCTGAAATTCTTAGACTAACACTGTTCCTGATAAGGACTGAATATGTGTGTTGGGCTGAAAGTTGTCCAGTGTCTCACTACTCACAACATTACAGAGGAGCTTATACTTTCTGATCTGACTTACGCGGTTGATCTCCTCTTTAATGAGTAGAAGCACTGTAAGTTGTAGCTTCACTTGTTCATCACACAGGACACAGGTGTGAGTCCACAGCCAGCTGTGATCCCAGTTGTAATTAGAATGACCATCTTTCCTGGTTTCCCATGACTTTGACAAGACTGTGTGACCCGGTTTAGGGAACCCAAACATAACCTTACTTTATGTCCGATTTGCTACCAGCAGGGCCCTCTTCAGATGTGGGGAGTTTTGTAAATCAAAAGGAAGTCTCTAGCAGCCAACCAAGAGGTCTGGGTAAGGTCAGGAATTTAGAGAATTAAGCCTTCTTCCTCCAACACATCTTCCTTTCCCAGATCCTAAAGACAAAACTGACATCGGGCTGCCTCCACCCCAAGATCTGCCATGCGCAAAGGCTACTGCAGCGGAAACGGATCCGCCAAGACCTTTGACTCAGTGTGGAAGAGGAGCCAGCAGCCCTACCACAAGCAGCGGCTGGCCAAGTATCATGGCCTCTATCGAGACCTGATGCAACCTTCATGCCCTGGGTCCCCCTGCATGTGGCCTATGCTGTGGGTGAGGAAGACCTGAGGCCTGTGTACTACAGCAGTGAAGTAACTCCAACAGACGTAAGGACCACTTGCTGCTGTGTCCTTTTCCCTGCCCTACGTAACCCCATTGCAGTGTCATGGCTCCTAGGTTTGGACTTTTGTGAAATACAAAACATAGGAAAAAGAAGCTCCATCTTTGCATGTCCCTGGGACTGGTCACTGTCCTTGACACATGGCCCTTGTTATGGTTCAGATGTTTTTTGTTTTTTTTAATAGTACTGGGAATCGAACTCACAACTTCACACTTGCCTGGCAGACCCTGTGCCACTGTGCATTGCCCGTATGGTTCAGATTTTAGAACAGGCAGCTCCACAGATCTTCCTGGTACATCTCTCAGCCTGCGCATCTCTGTGAGGGGCTTTCAGGGGCCCTAGTTTGGATCACCCACTCCCCAAGGCTCCAGTTCTCAAGAAAGACATTCTGTTTTCAGTGCCTTGTCTGTCCCTGGAGGGAGTGGCAGCTGTGCTGTTCTATTTCTGCCAGGCTGCCTAGGCCCCAGAGGTGACCTATGAGGCAGATGAGGGTTCCATATGGACATTGATGCTCACCAACCTGGGTAGGTGTCTGAGGCTCCTTGGGCCTCCTGCCTCCTCCTCCTCTGAGCCAGGAAGCTGGGGGGATGGGATGAAGCACTGCAGCTCCTCCCTCCACAGAAGGTCTGAAGGGCTTGTGGTTGGGGTGTGTTTCTGTGCAGATGGACACCTGCTGGAGCCAGATGCCGAATACCTCCACTGGCTGGTGTGAGTATCTGGTGGGGCAGAGCAGGGGATGTGCAGAGAGAGACCCAAGAGCCTTAAAGGGTTGCCCCTGAATTCAGTCTTGGGTCCACTGTAGACTGACCATGGATTGCTTTGTTTTGTATTGAGATGGTCTCGCTACGTAGTGCAGGCATTGAACTCATTTATGTAGCCCAGCTGGCCTCAACTCCTGGCAATCCTCTGGCCTCAGACTCCCAAGGACTGGGATTATAGGTGTGCACTATAATCCTGGCTTATACTGAGGGTCACCCCAGTGACCCCCCCCCTTATATATGCCTAGTGGTGGGGTGGTCCCTGTGATCCTTTGTTCACCCAAAAGGTACAGAAGAAAAGACAGCAGTCCTCAGCAGGTATGTACATGTAGCACCAGGATAGGCCTCCTCAGTGCAGGCCGGAGCAGACTCTCTGACAAGACCCCAGATTTCCCCCAAAAGAGAAAAGCAGCCTGCAGTGGCCTGGCTTTCCAGGCTGAGTGGCTGGGAAGACCCTGTTTGTGGGGCCAAGGAGAAAGGCAGCACAAGCGAGCTCTCATCCCGCCAGCCTTCAGAGCCAGGTGCTTGCCTCTGAGTCCCTGCTGCTCCCTGCACCTGTTTGCAGGACATCTGTGGGGGTCACAAGCTTGTCATGTGGGAGCCTGTCTCCTCAGGCCAGGGATCCCTCTAGCACAGCGGTTCTCAACCTGTGGGTTGCGACCCCAGCGGGGGTCAAGTGACCAAAACACAGGGGTCGCCTAAAGCCATCGGAAAATGTTATTTATTCAGAATTACAGTTTTTTTGTTTATTTGTTTGTTTGTTAGAATTTTTTTTCTTGTTTCAGAACTTTTGTTTGTTTGTTTATTTATTTTAATGGCCAGCTCAGCTTGCCCTGAGGGCAGGGCTGGCACAGCATATGGTGCCCAGGATGGAACCGCAGTCCCTGCAGCCACCCAAGCTTTCCTAAGCAGGCGCTTTAGACCACTGAGCCATCCCACTGGGCCCCAGAATTACAGTTTTGAAGTAGCCACCAAAATTATTTTTTGGTTTGGGGTCACCGCAACATGAGGAACTGTATTGTGGGGTCACAGTATTAGAAAGGTTGAGAACCACTGATCTAGTACCTCCCACCAGTGGTAATTAACAGATTCTTGCCTCCTATCAGAACCAACATCCCAGGTAACAGGGTGGCTGAAGGACAGGAGACGTGTCCCTACCTGCCCCCCTTCCCAACCCAAGGCTCCGGCTCCCACCGCTTTGCCTTCCTGCTCTTCAAGCAGGACGAGCCCATCGACTTCTCTGAGGATACTCACCCCTCACCCTGGTAATCATCAGGGTACTCCCGAAGCCCCACCCTTTCCTGACCTAGGTCTTGAGATTGGCAGAAGAGTGGGACTTCAAGATCTCTGATGGATTGTCTGTGGGAGAGGGCAGGGCTCTGTCACCCCCAAATCTGAGCTGTGCCCATCTTTGCACAGCTACCAGCTGGCCCAGAGGACCTTCCATACATTTGATTTCTATAACAAACACCAGGAAGCCATGACTCCCGCTGGCCTGGCCTTCTTCCAGTGTCGCTGGGATGACTCCATCACCCATGTCTTTCACCAGCTTCTGGGTAAGGGTGGTCTGGAATGGGAAGTGGGGCACACAGTACCCAGCTGGGCCCCACCTCAGGAAAGAACTCCTGGGCCTTCAGTCCTCTTGCAGACACGCAGGAGCCCATGTTTAAGTTTGTCCGGCCACCAGCTCACCACCTGAAGCAGAAGCTCTTCCCCCACCGGCAGCCCCTGTACTACCTGGACCAGTACAGGGACAGTCATGAGCCCACTTATGGCATCTACTGACGGACCACAGGGTCCATCCCAGAGGGTGGGCTGTGCCAGCAGAACAGGAAAGGCGCTGCTCTGGAGGACTAAGCTGTGGGGCCTGGGCCCTGCCTGACGCAGCCTCTCTGGGAGCCCCTCCTGCAAAGCTCAGGACTCAGAGTGAAGGACATTGCCGGATGTGGAGGAAAGGGGTGTGAATAAAGACAACTTCTGTCATCGATGGCTTCAGTCTGTGTTCCAGGAACAATAGAAAACCTCCAGGGACGGGGGAGATAGCTCAGTGGATTAAGTGCTTGCATGGCAAGTGCAAGGGCCTGAGTTCAATCCCTGGTCCCACCAAAAAAAGAAAACCTCCAGTGAACTATCCCACATGGTAAGGCAAAGGGGGCCTTCTCCCAGACCTCTGCCACCAAGTTAGGGGCCCTGTGACCGTGTGGCTGAAGATAAGGACAGTAGAGAAAACAAGACAGTGAATGCCATCAGTCTCCTAAGCTCCCTCAGATCAGCTTAGAGCTGGGTGTGTAGCTCTGTAGTAGAGCACTTGCATGGCATGCATCAGGCCCTGCATTCGATGCTCCACAAAAGTAAAATACACCTCTGGTGACAGACTTCTGTCCCCACCCACATTCTTTAAAGGAGAAGCTACAGAGACCACTAGGTGTAATCGCCACTCAGCCAGGATGCCCTGAACCTCGCTGGGTGGTAGTAGCCCCGCTACACACAAGGAGAAGGCCACCTGATTACAGGTCACAGGGAAAGCTATCATGTTTTCCAGAAAGAATTCACATGTCACCTCACAGGGGACATGGTGCTTGCTGCACTGCAGGATGGAGCTGCCCTCGCTGGATCACCAGGCCAGACGCTGCCTGGAGGCCAAGCAATGCTCAGGGTTCTTGGCTCAAAGAAGGGCAATGTCTGAGCCACCCCAAGCTCAGCATTCGAGCCAGGGGTCATCAGGAAGAATCACAGAAGGGCAGCTGAGTATTTTGGTGCCTGCCAAAGAGGCCTGATTGGTTGAGGGGCGGCCAGTGCCTCATCCTGGCTGAGGAAGCCAAGGCAGAGGGATCAAGCTCAAAGTCAGTCTGGGCAATACAGCAGGAGACCCTGGCTCAAAAAAGGGGCAAGTCCAGAAATTTCCTTCCTGTTTACTTCAGAAGAACCAAAATGATGCATACCCCAGAGAAGCGAAACACCCCAACTTGGCAAGTGCCTGAAGCCCACCTGCGGGAAAAAGTGCAGCAGAATGCCAGGGCTCAGAAAGGGCTTTTACTGAGCACTAGCCCCCATGTGCAGCAGTTCCAGGAGTGCCTTAATAGTCCCTGGTGCCCACAGGCCCGGTGGGGTTCCCCAACCTCTGGTGGTTTTTGTTTCATTGTTGGCAGAATCTCACTACGTAGCCCTGACTGGCCCTAAACTTGCCTCAGCCTGCCAAATTTTAGGACTATAGGCATGCACTGCCATGCTGAACTTGGTCTCAAAAGGCTAAGGCCCAGCAGGAGCTGGGCTGAGGGTCTAGGAAAGCAGAACAAAAGTGCCAGGGTGTTCTGGGTCTTTGCAGGAAGTGGAGTGGGGACATTGGGGCAGGGCCACTGGAGGCTGCACACCTTCCATGCCCTCTTCAGCCGGCCCCTCTGCCTAGTCTTCTGGCTCCTGGAGGGGAAGACCCTCACCCTGTGCCATGGGCCTGGGGCCCAGCTCCCTCTGGCACCACAGGCAACTTAGTACTCGACTGATGAAGCCATGAGGCAGTGCTCTAGCTGGGGACAGGTGCCACTGGGCCTGTGTGCCCAGGAGCTGCTTGGACTATGTGGTCAAAGGGATCACAGTTCTTAAAGGGGTGACTCTTGGCCTTTCTTTTGTTTTGTTTTGCTTTTGTTGTACCAGGGATTGAACTCACAGCCTTTGGCCTTTGCACTGAACTTTCTTTTTTCTGTTTGAGGCAGTCTTGATAAGTGCCTAAGTTGCCCAGGCAAACTTACAGTCCTCTTGCTTCAGCCTCCTAGGGGGCTGGGATTACAGACACCTGCCGCCACCACCACCACCTTCAGCTGTTTTTGTTTTGTTTTGGAGACAAGGGCTCACTATGCAGCTCAGGTGACTGTCCTTGAGCTCACGTTGTAGCCCAAGGTGATTTTGACTTCCCAATCCTCTCGCCTCAGCCTCCTGAGTGCTGAATTACAGCCATGCACCACTACACCCAGCCCTCTCTTTTTGTTTTTACACTTTAAGTATGTGCAATTTGTCTTCCATCAAATGCTTCTCAATAAAACTGTACAATGAAGTGAACTAAAATAAGGGGGAAGAAATGAGGGTCTCAGATCCAGCAAGCATTCTCTTGGTTTCCTGCTCCCCCAGCTCCTACAGACAGCCTGGAAAACACCAGTCTGGAGACATGGAAAAGCTGTGAGGGGAATGTCTCGGGAGGCTGTCAACTCTGGGGACTTCAGAGGGGTCTCAGGTGGAAAATATAGAAGGGACTGACCTTAAGAGATACAAAAACTACATGTTTTGTTGTATAGGTCTTGCTTTAACTTGCCCTTAACCACCCAGCAGAAAAGTTTAAACATGACACATAAAATATAAAGGTAGTTTAGTATGCTGAGCTGTAAAAGACTAATCAATTTCCATCACTGCTGGTTTTGCCAGAAACCTACTGCAATCATGGAACATTTGACTCTGTATACAACTACCTTCCCTTAGATCACAGGGAAGAAATCTGTGGTACTAACAACCATTAGAAAATTTATCATGTCAGGGCCCAGCAGGATGGCTCAGTGGTCTGAAGCGCCTGCTTGGGAAAGCTTGGGCGGCTTCAGGGACTGCGGTTTGATCCCCGGCACCACATGCTGCACCAGCCCTGCCCTCGGGGTGGGCTGAGCCAGCCATAAAAATGAGTGAATAAACAAACAAAGGTTCTGAAACAAGGGGAAAATAAATAAATAAATAAATAAATAAATAAATAAATAAATAAAATAAAAATTCTTTAAAAAAAAAGAAAATTTATCATGTCTACACTCTGCACTCTGTATAAATACAATGAGGACAACGATATGCATTGTATCAATTATTGGGAATGTATTACATGTTTTGAAACTCACATTGTAATTTATTAAAAGTAATATAAATAAATATGGAAGGGACCCATGGGACCAGACACGGAGTAGAAGGGGTCCCATATCTAGCTGGGGCTGCTGTGTGACAAAGTAACAGTGGCCCTCACTTACCTGCCCCCCCAGACTGTGAACCATGAATGATTCCAAAAGGGTTCTAATGACTATCAAATATTTACCCAGCTGGGTGTGGTGACACATACCTATAATCCTGGCACTTGGGAGGCTGAAGCAGGAGGATCACAATGAGCTCAAGACTAGTCTGGATTACATAGTGAGACCCTGTCTCAGGAAACAAATATTGGGGCTAGGGAGATAGCTCCATAGCACAAGTGCCTGCCTGGCAAGTGCAAGGTTGTGAGTTTGCGCCCCGGTCCGGCAAAAAAAAAAAAAAACAGAAAGAAACAAACAAATATTTATCCATTATTAGACATTTAAGGTATTTTTAGCTAGCCAGGTATAGTAGGCGCACTTGTGCCCGCCCACTCAGGTGGCTGAGGCAAAAGGAACTAAATAGCAAGACCCTGTTTCAAGCCAAAATAAAATATAAAATATTGCCATGCCTTGAACATATTAATAGTTGCGTACTAATGGTAAATTCTTTTTTTTTTTTTTAATTTTTTTCTTGTTTCAGAACTTTTGTTTATTTGTTTATTTTTATGGCTGGCTCAGCCTGCCCTGAGAGCGGGGCTGGGGCAGTATGTAGTGCCAGGGATGGAACCGTGGTCCCTGCAGCCACCCAAGCTTTCCTAAGCAGGTGCTTTAGACCACTGAGCCATCCTACCAGGCCCCCTAAGGGTAAATTCTTAAAATGGAATTATTTATTAGGAAACAGCACATTTGAAAATTTTAAAATTTTCTTTTGTTTGTGATACTGGGAGTTGAACCCAGGGCCTTCATACAAAGCCATATCCATAGCCCTTTTTATTTCTAATTTTGAGACAGTGTTTCACTAAGTTGCCTGGCCTGAACTTGAGCTTGTGACCAGTCCTCTTGCCTCAGCCTTATAGAGTTCTGGGGGTTTAGGCGTGTACCATCCTACCTGAGTAGAGAAGCAGAGAGCAGCAGCCTTAGTGAGTATGAAGGCGAGCCCTGGATCTCCCAGAAAGCCCCTGCCACAGTTCACACTGCTGACTCTGGTGCATGTGCCACCTCTTCTAGGCCAGCCACATTGGTATTAGAGAAAAAGTCATGAAGTTTGGGGTGCTCCACACAGGCACACATTTGAGTTGCCTGTGGGTGTCACTGGCTTCTCTGACCATCCTTTCAGGACTGGGTATCTGAGGCAGTAACAGAGCAAGAGAGGGCTTAAAAAACAGCCCAGTGGCTGTGGGTTGGAGGATGCAGGACTGGAAGGACAAGTCCAACCTTACAGTCAAGAGGAGGGCCGAAGGGTGACTGGGAAGTGTGCTGCGGTGGCCTCAGACTGGCTGTTCAGAGATCTGGAGCCAGTACTTCAGATTCTGAGAGGAAAGGACCCAGCCCAACCCTTAGCCACAGATGGCGCCCAAACAGAGATGCTGGCAGGAGCTCGGAGCTCTCCTTGGGAAGCACCAGCACTGACTTCCTGGGCCTGAAGCCAGACAGGCATGGTGGCACAGCTCTCTGAGAAGCCAAAGCAGAAGGATCCGAGTTGAAGCCCAGCTTGAGCTGTTAGGCCACGCAGTGCTAAGGCCTTGGGTTGGACCCCCATATGAGGGGTAAGGGAAAAGGAAGGCCTGCACCCAGGAGTGGGGAACTGACCACCAGGGGGAAGCAATAGAAGCCCTGAACAGAAGCACAGCATCTGTGCAGCTGCTTCAGGGTCCAGGTCATGCAATTCAGCAACACGGAGAAAAGGCTGTAGCAAGAGCCCTTGGGAGCTGAGCTGGTCACCATGCAGAGCAGAAGCCTGTGGCATGGGGGCTGCATCTGAGGGCTCCTCTTTTGTGTCACACTCCTGAAACTGTTTACTCTTTAACCTAAGGTATTCATTTGTTATATTTTTAATTCTTTTTTTCCTGTAATTAGGGCATGGGGGCTGGGGAGATAGCTCTGAGGCACAAGTGCCTGCCTGGCAAGTGCAAAGTTGTGAGTTCGAACCCCAGTCTCAAAAAAAAAAAAAAAAGAAAAAAAAGTGTAATTAGGACATGGTCTACAGGGTTGCAGTGAGACTCACTGCCTGTGTTCAGCCTCCTAAGAGCCGGGATTACAGGTGTGCCCAGTTTCAACTGCATCTCAGTGGGCCCTGGGGGCATATCCAGCAGGCCAGGACTGAACCTCAGTCCCTGCCTCTACCTAAGCAGGTCCTTTAATCTGCTGAGCTATTTGGCCACCTCTTTCATTTGTTATAAATACAATCCCCCCTTTTACTTTCAGTATTGAGGATTGAATCCAGGGCTTTCACACTGAGCTGCATCCCAGATTTCATTATTTGTTTTGAGTCAGGGTCTCAATAGGTGCTAAATTGCCCAGGCTGGGCCCTCCGGTCTCCATCTCCTGAGTGCTAGGATTGCAGGGGTTCATTTTCACAGCACAGCAGGTTTAACTTGGCTAGCTGGTTGGCTGACTTTCTTTCTTTCTTTCTTTCTCTTTCTCTCTCTCTCTCTCTCTCTCTCTCTCTCTCTCTCTCTCTCTCTCTCTCTTCTGTCTGTCTGTCTTTCTCTCTTTCTTCTTTTCTTTTTGTCTTTTTGAGGCAGGGTCTCACTATGCAGTTTTGGCTGGCCTTGAGCTCACTTTGTAGCCCAGGCTGGTCTTGAACTCACAACAATCCTCTTGCCTCAGCCTCCCAAGTGCTGGAATTACAGGCATGCACCCAGCTTTTGTTTCTTTTTGCAGAACTCAAGAATGACTGTAAAAGTTTGCATACTGCAATATTTGACTATACTTCATACGAATGTGTCAAATCAAAGTAGACATTGCCTAATGATGATTTTTCTAAATTCTCCAATTTTTACACCAATTCAGTAAGTCTGAAATTACATTTTATACTTATTCCTTCAAATGTTAATACATAAAATATATTCATTATTGTTAGACAATATTTCATCTTAAAAATGAATTTAAGCATCATGCAATATTTTCTAATTATATTAATGAACCGGAAACTTAGACAAAGCAAATTAAAGTTACCTTCATTCCTTGTTAGGATCCCCCTTTTCCCCTTTAATTATGCATAGGCTAAGAAAGTGAATTCTTTGATTCTTAGTTCTGGTCATGTTGAATGCATTGCCAAGGAAACATTAAGATATATGAGACATACATCACTGCCATATAACAACCTATAAAATTTTGATTTCAGCTTCTTATTAGCAAGTATATTTCAAACCCATATTCTCTTCAGAAGCCTAGAAGGTAGAGCATTACGTATATTTATAAGAACCTCAGTGGTTACTTGTTGTACACTTACAAAACAAGAACATTAAATCTATTTAGACTCATTATGGCCTAGGTATTATTTTAAGATTCACATTTTAATAATCTTTGTTTAGAAACGATACATTCTAAGATAATGTTCACATCCAGATTTGGGGATAGAGATGTTTTGTTTTGAACTCAAGGTAGGCAAATCAACATTTAGGAGGAATCTTCCGAAGTCTAAGAGTATACCTTATTAGTTAAACTAGTATACTAAGAAGATCACTTTTAGATACACTTTTTGAATTCTCCTAGTTCAATCCTATTTTTTAAAATGTCTACATTTTGCTAAGAAGTTAAAGGAAAGGCTTTTTATAAAGTAATAAATTTTAATATGAGAGAAGAAAGAGAAGGATCTAAAGAAACCAGTATCAAGAGGAAAAACTAAGCCACACTGAAGACTTGTAATGAATGTGCAACATTGCACTAATACAGTGTTTCTAAATTGTACAAAAAATAGTGCAGCCAGAGACCTGTAATCTTGCTACATAGAGACTTAGGTCAAAGCCAACCCTACACATACTAAAAAAATGTTTTAGAGAGGGAAGAAAAGGACCCAAACTCCACAAATGAGAACAGGAAGAACCCACCAAATAGGACAACCAATTAAACACAGGAGAAAAAAGGGTAAGCAGTAGTAAGTAAAAGATATGTCAATCATAAGTCAATACATTTCAGATATAACCATCAACAGAAATAGACTTAATTCACCAATTTAAAGAAATAGACTGGCAGAGTGGATAAGGAAGAAAAATCCAATAATATGCTGTATAGAAGAAACACACTTAACTCATAAAGAGACTCATAGGCTAAAAGTGAAATTATGGAAAACAAAACTACATACCCTAGCAACCCAAAAAAAAGCCGGAGTAGCAATCCTGTTTGCAGACAGTCTAAACTTCAAACCAAGATTGATCAAACAAAATAAAGAAGGCTACTACATACTGGTTAGGGAAAAAATTCAAGACAAAGAGGTAACACTCATAAATATGTATGCACTCAACATGGGAGCAGCAAATTTTATACATATATATATATACATATATATATATATATGTATATATATATGTATATATATATGTATATATATATGTATATATATATATATATATATATGTATATATATACTTTTTTTTTTTGAGACGGGGTCTCGCTATGCAGTTCAGGCTGGCCTTAAGCTCACTTTTGTAGCCCAGGCTGGTCT
>PVJA010037234.1:0-20538 GCA_004027025.1 Myocastor coypus
CTCCTCCTCCTCCTCCCCCTCCCCCTCCCCGTGTGTGTGTGCGTGGTACCAGAGACTGACCTCAGGACCTTGTGTTTGTGATTGCCAGGCAGGTACTTATGCTGCTGGGCTATCTCCCTGGCCCAAGATTTTCTGAACTAAGATTTCAGTAGTAGAACTTAAGTTTTTTCAAACTCTTTTATTTCTCAGTTCTACCCTATTGGGATTGGCCATTCAGTGCTTCTACTCTTAAGCCTCTTTTATTGTTCATGCTAGTATTCAGGAACAATGTATTCTAAGTGGAAGTTCACATGAATTTTTTTTATTTGTTTATTTATTTATTTATTTATATATTTATTTATTTTTGTGGAACTGGGGATTGAACTTCACATGAATTTTTAATGTAGCAAATTTGTGTTGTTCTACCTCTTTTTCCCATATTACCTGTTGATCTAAAAGTAGGAGTGGAAGACTTGATTTTTTAAATGTATATAGTTATATTATTATTTTTTCTTGTTTCAGAACGTTTTTTGTTTGTTTATTTATTTTTGTGTTTATTTATTTTTATGGCTGGTTTAGCCTGCCCTGAGGGCAGGGCTGGCGCAGCATGTGGTGCCAGGAATTGAACTGCGGTCCCTGCAGCCGCCCAAGCTTTCCTAAGCAGGCGCTTTAGACCACTGAGCCATCCTGCTGGGCCAAGACTTGATATTTATGATGAGTTTAGTATTTGCTAATATTGATGAAATGGTTGTACAGAAGAGGAAAAAGTAAATTCTGAATTCATCCAGGGAAGTAGAGGTGAGTTAGAAGGGGTAATGAGGAATAACAGTCCTATGTAAGAATTACATGGGCTGTAAATTGTAAGGAATAGAAATCTAAAGATCTTAGTATAAAAGTGATACTGGGGATTAAACCAATGTAGTTATCACATGCTTAATCCATATTCACACACTGTAATCTATATTTGTATACCCAGATTCAGACATAATTTAATAAATAACATTTCTTCTAAGCGAACAGTTCTCAACCTGTGGGTTGCGACCCCAGCAGGGGTTGAACAACCAGAACACAGGGGTCGCCTAAAGCCATCAGAAAATGTTATTTATTTGGAAGTACAGTTTTGAAGTAGCCACCAAAATTATTTTTTGGTTTGGGGTCACCACAACATGAAGAACTGTATTGCGGGGTCACGGCATTAGAAAGGTTGAGAACCACTGTCCTAAGTCATTAATTAGTTGAAATTACTGTTTGTGTTAGTTACTTATCACTCGTTGCTGAGACAAAACATCTGACATCCAGTATTAGGAATTGAAATGTTTTTTAAACTTGAAATTTGTGGAGGTTTAATCTGTAACCAGCTGGTTCATAGGCAGAGTAGCATGGCACAGGAGCAATAGTTAATGGTGACAAAAGACAGCAAAAACAGCAAGAGCAAAAAGGGGAAAAAACAAGTTTCTTTTCCTTCATATGCCCTCAGGTGGGCGGATATAGCACTCACACAGTGTAGGAGGGCAGCGCTCCTCTTGTACAGCCTGAGCATGTTTACAAAATGAGCACCCTGGACCCCTGATGAGTTAAGCTGGAAGTGCTGTTATTGTTTCCTGTGACAAAAACAAAACAAAACAATTCCAAAAAACTAGAGGTCCCAGTTTAACATGATGTCTTTGAAAAGGCTTCCTTCCCATGACTGCATGAAGCTTTGAGGGGGCTTCCAGACACAAACAATAATGGTGTTTAAGATTAGTAGCATGGAATGTGGGACTGGGCAAATAGTTTGGTTTGATCCGGGTCCGTCCCACATGTCTTGCCAGCCCCAGAACTCTAGGTGAGCCTTGCTTACCCCAGGGAAACCAGGCATGGAGGCACTCACCTGTAAACCCAGTGCTGGGGATACTTAAGACAGGAGGATCTCTATGAGTCAAAGCTGTGTAGCAAGACCCGGTACCAAATGAATAAATAAAGAGTAGATAAAAATAAAATGAAAAAAGTTTAGTAGCAGGGCTATGTGAGGTGATTTGTACATGTGATCCCAGCTACCCATGAGACTGAGACAGAAAGTTTGCAAGTTTGAGTCTAGACTGGGACTGAGCAAGACTTTCAAAACAAAAATAGGACGACTGAGGATATATATTATAGTTCAGTGGTATAGTACGCCTGTGTTTGATGCATAATTTTAACTACAAAAAACTGTAGTAATTAGAAGAAGGAAAATTCATGACAGTGTTTATGAACTGTCTTTTCAAATAGGGGGCCCAGCTGGGTGTGATGGTGCATACTTGTGGAGGTCAAGGCAGTAGGATCAGTGCGAGTTTGAGGCCAATCTGGGCTATATAGTAAGTTCAAGGCCTGCTTGAACTGCACAGTGAAACCCTATCTCAAACAAATAAGCAAACCAGCAAACAAACAACTAGGAGAAGCTTTGAAAATTCAATAAGACTCTTGGTATTTCTCCCTAGAAAAATGTACATGCATATGTGCTTTATTTTGGAAACACTTTCAGGGGAACCAGACACAACACATTAAAAACTCCTGATAACTATAATATTGCAGGATGGTACAGCTCTCCTTGGTAGAGTTTTAGAGTAGCCAATGGCAGCATAAAGGCAATGGCAATATTAACACTAAGTAGTGGATGTAGAAATGGAATGGAAATTTACTTTTAATTAAAGGGTAAATGCATTATTATATTGTTATTCAGCATTACCTTAAAGTTTGACTTTTTCAAATTAGAAGTATATTTTTCCCATATTGGAAAATAAGGTGAATAGGAGCTGGGGAGGTAGCTGAGGGGCACAAGTGCCTCCCTGGCAAGTGAAAGGTCCTGAGTTTGATACCCGGTTGTACAAGAAAAAAAAAAAGAAAATAAGATGAATCACAGAGGTAAAATTATGTGTTCTGTATATAATTTTTTATTCTTTATCTTTAATTGTATAAAGTCATGTAATAAAGATATAAACTGTATGTATGCATGCCTGTTATGGCTGGCTCAACCTGCCCTGGCAGTGGGGCTGGCGCAGCATGTGGTGCCAGGGATCAAACTGCGGTCCCTGTGGTTGCCAAAGCTTGCCTAAGCAGGTGCTTGAGACTGTTGAGCTATCTCACCAGCCCTCTAGTAAAGATATAAGAAAAACATCTACAATACTGCTTCTGAAATAGTTTTCTAATGTTTTGATTTTTGCTTTTACATGTATATTATACATTATTGAGTAATTAAAATGTTTTCATGTATGTAAGCATTATTTTCTTCCTTACCAAAATTACCAAATTTTGGTCATTTAATGATAGGATCTTATTTATTTATTTATTTTTTTGCAGAGCTGGGGATTGAACTTGAGACTGGGAGCTTGCAAGGCAGGCACTTTTGCTGAGTTGTCTCCCTGTCCCTCTTTTGCTTATTTAAGATTTTAGTAATTTTAATGGGTATATTAGAAGTGATATTTTCTTATTTTGTTCTTTTCCCCTTTCTGTGCTGAAATCTGTCTCCTTAGTCTTAATCTGTGCCCTCTTTTATTTATTTATTTATTTGTTTGTTTGTTTATTTATTTATTTTTCTTGTTTTCAGAACCTTTGTTTATTCACTCTTTTTTTTTTTATTCACTCATTTTTATGGCTGGCTCAGCCCACCCCAAGGGCAGCACTGGTGCAGCATGTGGTACCGGGGATCGAACCGCTGTCCCTGAAGCTGCCCAAGCTTTTCCAAGCAGGCGCTTTAGACCACTGAGCCATCCCTCCAGGCCCAATCTGTGCCCTCTTAATTCCCTTACAGGATTTGTCAGTAGTGAGGAAATTTACTTTTTAAGTCTTTTTGGTTATTGGTCTTTTAACCCTGTAAGGTATTTGAATATTTCGTGGTGATAGAAACGTCTCGTTAAGTCTTTTAGAGTTCCTAAAGTTTAACCCTAACTTACGGCCCTTGTTACTCTATGCATCAGTTTGTTCCCTGCCACTGAGGAGTTATTCACCCTTTCAATCCGTTTCACACACGTCCTGAAGCATCATCTCTCTTACATGCTTAAGTGACCTCATTCATGGCCCTAAAAATTTCCATCCAATTTTCATGCTAGCTGTGTTGCTGTTTCTCTGCAAATGCTTGAATTGCTCCCTTTTCCTTGAATCTTACTTTTTTTCCTTTAGTTATCCCATACCTTCTTGTCTGAAATGTCCTCTTTCTAGTTCCTTCCTGTTTTTAAAATTTTAGTTCAAGGGTGAATCAATTCCAGGAAAGCTATTACGTGTAAGATAACATGACATTGATTTCCTCATCTGGATGCCTATAACTGCTTTCCTACAAGTAGTTTTGTATGTCTTATGGGGGAGATAAGATTTTATATATCTAAAGGGCAAGTACATTCCAATCATCTCTAATCTTCTACAGAGTTGGGTATGGTATCCTACGTCTAGTAGGCATTCTGAAAATACTGTATTTCTGAAGTGAATGATTAATCCTTGTAACTAAACCAAAAAAAAATCTAATCTAAGAATGGACAGTATTTACTTTAGTGATATACATTTGTAACTAAAATCTGATTTTCTTGATTAAAAACTAGATTTGGCTATTATTTTTGCCATTAGGACTATGGTACCATAGGAAGGTGGAATCACTTTGTCAGCTTTTAGTTCTGTAACAAAAGGCACACGTAACTGTTTTATCCTAAAAATTAGTTTGGTATATTTTGCTAAGGAAAATGACTTACTGAAGTAAGCATAAATAAAGTATAAATATTGAGGCAAGAGATTGCTAAGTCACTCAGTTGTCAAGTTTGGGTTCAAATTTGTGATCCTACCACCTCAGCCTCCTAGAATGGTGGAATTATGAGAGTACGCAAACCTATATTTTTCCAATTTTATTAGGAAAGGGAACTTAAGTCCTTTATTTGGGATTATTTAAATTATTTTTACTGATCATATATAACATGTACTATAACTAATCATACATATATTTTAAAGTATTTGCCTTGCATGAACTCTTCAACAGTACTAACTATACTGATTTAACAACTCTTTGTGTGTGTGTGCATGTGTATATACACATACAGATGCACAGAACATAGGATAGATATTGATACTAGCGATTAGCCCTGGAGAAAAGGGTAAGTTGAGAGAAGACAACCTTTATTTTCTTTAATTTTATTTATTTATTTTTTTTCTTGTTTCAGAACCTTTGTTTGTTTATTCACTCATTTTTATGGCTGGCTCAGCCCACCCCGAGGGTAGGGCTGGCTCAGCATGTAGTGCCGGGGATCGAACCGCGGTCCCTGAAGCCACCCAAGCCTTCCCATGCAGGCGCTTTAGACCACTGAGCGATCCTGCCAGGCCCCAATTTTCTTTTCTAGATACTTACAAAAAGTTTGATATACCATACTAGAAAACAAATATTATTTAAGCTATTCAGTTTGGAACCTAATCTTTTTGAATAGGTTGTATGTATTGGTGCATCTATTTATTACAGTTTTTGTTTTGTGTACTTATAACAACTGTATGACATTTTATAGTATTTAAAGTTCTTTAACATGCTTTAGAAAATTTTCCAGAAGCATCTTGTGGCCTTATATGTAACAAATTTCTGGCTTACTGGGGAAATAAAGGGATTCTTTGAAGATTGAATCCCAGTGTTTACTGTTTATTTCATTGGTTATGTCTACTATATAATACAGCCATTCTGCATTTTTTATTTGATTCTGTGTAATAATGGGCTATCTGTACATTTGGTTTCTTTCAAAATCAAGTGTTTTTATTTTTTCTGTCTTGAGACAGGATCTCAGTATATAGTTCATGCCAACCATGAACTCACTATGTAGCCAAGGGAACTTGTAGCACTCTTCCTGCATTGGCCTCTTGAGTGCTGGGATGACAGGAGTGTGGCACAATACCTGGCTTCAAAGTGAAGTTCTTAGCCGGGCGTGGTGGCTCATGCCTGTAATCCCAGCACCCGGGAGGCTGAGGCAGGAGGATTGGTGTAAGTTTGAGACCAGCCTGAGCTACAGAAGTGAGCTCAAGGCCAGCCTCAACTGCATACCGAGACCCTATCTCAAAAAAAAGGCAAAACAAACAAACAAACAAACAACAAAAAAAAACAAAGTGAAGTTCTTATAGATAAAAGCTTTCCAGCTATGGGAAAAGTTTGGTGGCATATGCCTGTAGTCTCAGCATTCAGGAAGATCAGTGTGAGTTACAGGTCAGCTTCGGCTACATAGAGAGTTCAAGGCCAGTTTGAACTAACTAGTAAGACCTTATCTCAAATAAAACAAAAACATGAAAAGAAAAAAAATAGAAAACTTACCAAAACAGTAATACTACTAACAATCAGAAAATGAAGAAAAGAAAAAAAAAGGACTGTGCTAACACTTTAATATAATCTGTATTTATAAGTACCATTTAAAAAAAACTTTATTTATTTGTTTATGTTATGGCCAGCTCAACCTGCCCCAGGGGGTGGGGATGGCGCAGCATGTGGTAGTGAGGATTGAACCACAGTCCCTTCAGGTGCCTAAGCTTGCCTAAGCAGGTGCTTTAGATCACTAAGATATCTTGCCGGCCTAATACCATTTATTTTTAATGTTCTGAGTTTATAGAATTCTTTAAAAATCATTTCTTGCCACTACTTATTTATTCAGCGATTTATACCAGATTCAGAAAAAAAAATGAATGCTTCTTATTTCTTAGAACTTCCCTGTCTAATACCACAGACATTAACTAACTGTTGCTATTTATATTTCAATTTAAATAACATTAAATAAATTAAAATTAAAAATTTAGTAGCTTAGTCACTAAAACATAATTCAAGTGCTCAGTTACCCTATGTAGCTATTGAATTTGACAGCACATAAGATACAGAATATTTCCTTCATCACAGAAGGTTCTGCAGGACATGACCAATCTAGAAAATACAGTAGACCTTCTGTATCTATGTCTTGCATCCATGAATTCAACCAACTGCAGATCAAAATATGTAGGAAAAATTGTATCAATAATGAAAATGACACTTTTCTTGTAATTATTCCCTCAATAATGCACAATGATAACTATTTACATCATATATGTATTGTATTTGGTATTACACATAATCTGGGAGTTATTTAAAAAATACAGATTGTATACAAATACACAATTTTATGTAAAATGCTTAGCATACTCCAAATTTATTATGTTGAAGTGTGGGCCTTGGAACAAATGCCCTGTCATTAATTAGGGTTCCCTAATATTGAGTAGAGATGACATTATCACATTGCTTTTACGGATATGATTTTGGCTGGAGTTTGAAGACTAGATTGCAAAGAAGAATTGGAGATAAGGACATTAATAGGAAGAAGTGAAAGTAATATAAAAGGAAAGTGATGAGGGACTGCACTACTTGCTGTGTGAGTTGTTAGGATTTGTCATAAAAATGTTTGTGTCAGAGGCTGGGGAGATAGCTCCGAGGCACAAGTGCCTGCCTGGCAAGTGCAAGGTCGTGAGTTTGAACCCCAGTCCCGAAAAAAAAAAAATGTTTGTGTCATGAAAATATGACAAGGTTTGGAAGCAAGAGAGTATTATCATTTTTTTCTCCTCCTAGATATTTTTCCAAACGAGCTGAAAACATCACACCATCCTACATATTTTTCCAAAAGAACTGAAAACATCAGAACACAATGATATATGTACATCCATATTTATATTAGTATAATTTGTCAAGGCTAAATCTTGGAAACAACCCAAATGCCTATCAACTGAGGAACAGTTAAAATAAGATGTAATATTTTTAGACAGTGAAGTACTACTCAGCTACTAAAAAGATAAGTTCATGTTTTTTATAGGTAAATGAATACAAATGGAGACTATTGGTAAGTGAAATAAATCAGACCTTCATGTACAGACATTGCATTGTCTTGCTATTGTGAAAAACTGAAAGGGTAAATAAAATCTGAAAGGTACAATACATACTGTGAAAGGGAAAGTATCTGTTCCCTGCGAAGAAGAAAGTGGGAAGAGGAAAAAGACAAAAGAGGGGGAAAAGATATATTCATATATATCCTCCCAAGTGCTTACTGGGATTACAAGTGTGAGCCACCATGCCTGGCACTCACTCACACTTGCGCGCTCTCTCTCTCTCTCTCTCTCTCTCTCTCTCTCTCTCTCTATATATATATATATATATATATATATATATATATTTGGATAACTGGACTGCTGATTTCCACTGGCCTATGGAAAGCAGAAGTTAATGCTTAATTTTCTTTTTAAACTTTTTAAGACTTTTTAAACCAATTTTGCACATTTGTATCTGGTACCCTAAACAACTAATTTGAAGATAACATCATGTACTACAACAACCATTGTCAAATCCTTATTTTTTTGTAATGAGCAGAATGTATTTATTGAGAGAAAGGAAGTTCCTGTCTGAGAGGAACAGGAGGGGGCTCCAAGCTGGTTGTCCCCTGGCTATTACTATGTTTAATAAAATTCTGTGTTATTTCTAATTTTTTCCATATTATACTCCTTAAAAAAATGAATGACTCTAGTGGTAGAAAAGATAGATAAAACATTAGAAATGATACCGAATTTCTAAAAACATGATGATAGGAATTCAACAATGGTGGCTATATTGCACATTATTGTCTTCAAACTAGTTGTTCAGTTTACTATCAGATTGTAAAATTGGTCAAAATAAAAAATGTAATCATTAATTGCTCCCTTCACGAAAAACAATAGAGGCACATCTTGCGGAGCTAGTGCCAGCACCTGGGATTGGGCTGCAGCCTCCTCAGCCGCCCATAGTCTGCTGACCATGGGTTCTGACAAAGTAAAGGAGCTTCAGGCCTTCCTGAAAATGTGTAAGCAAGATCTGAGCGTCTTGCCCTGAAGAAATGCACTTCCTGAGGGAGTGGTTGGAGAGCATGGTGTGAGGTAAAGTATTACCTGCTACTCAGGAAACTAAATCAGAAGAAAATAAGGAGGAAGGAAATACAAATAGTAAGAAGATAAGGGAAAAAATAAAGACAGATGAGCCATCAAGTGAGGAAAGTGATTTAGAGATTGACAGTGAAGGTGTAATTGAGCCAGATACTGATACCCCTCAAGAAATAGAAGAAAATGTAGAGATAACTGAGGAGATGATGGATCAAACAAATGAAAAGAAAGGAGCTGCCGTTGATGCTCTAAATGATGGTGAACTACAGAAAGCCATTGAGTTGCTCACAGCTGCCATCAAGCTGGATCCTCACTTGGCCATTTTGTATGCCAAGAGAGCCAGTATCTTCGTCAAATTGTAGAAGCCAAATGCTAGCATTTGAGACAGCCATTGAAGTAAATCCTGACTCAGCCGAACCATACAAGTGGTGAGGAAAAGCATATAGACTTCTGGGCCATTGGGAGGAAACAGCCTATGATCTTGCTCTTGCTTGTAAACTGGATTATGATGAGGATGCAAGTGTGATGCTTAAAGAAGTTCATCCAAGGGTGTAGAAAATTGTTGAATACTGGAGAAAGTATGAGTAAAAATGTAAAGAAGGGGAGATCAAAGAAAGAATAGAAAGGGTTAAGAAGGCTTGAAAAGAGCATGAAAATACCCAGAGGGAGGAAGAATCCAGAAGACAATCAGGAGCTCAATATGGCTCTTTTCCAGACAGCCTTCCCAAGAGGGATGCTGGAATGGGAGCAGGCATTGCAGCAATGCCTGGCTCGAGATTCTTAGTGATCCAGAGGTCCTTGGAGCCATGCAGGACCTAGAAGTTACCGTGGCCTTCCAGGATGTGGCTCAGAATCCTGCAAATATGTCAAAATATCATTCATCAATATCAATATTGATGAATCTCTTCAATAAATTGTCAACCAAATTTGGAGGTCAAGCATAATGCTCATCTGACGAAGCCCTTCCTAAGAGAAAAGCAACCTAGATTACTTAATGGATGTCACAGTAATACAAACCAGTCTACCTCTGACCTCACAGGAGAGCTGGAGTACTTTGAAGATGCTCCCTTCCTGTCCTCACCAAATGGAGCAGAAGTGTTTTACAGTGGTCTTCCATTCAGATATTTATTTAGGTAATGTTTTCCTACAAGGAATTACAAACCTTAAGCACTTTTTTGGTACTGGGAATCAAACTCAGTATATCACACTTGTCAAGCAGACACTGTGCCACTGAGCTACATCTCTGGCCCTTAAAAACTTCTTAAACCTTAAAAAATATTTAAAACATTCAAAATGTCTATTAATCCCCACATTTTTCTTAATCATTTTTACATTTTTTCCCTCTCAATTACTGGGCAAGGAAGATAATGTATGAACATTTATGGATTTAGTAGGAATAAAATAAAGTTTTATTGGTGGAAGCAAATCTCAAGAAGACAAAGTTTGAGTTGGCTATATGGTTACTAAGGCATTTTGATTTGGTTTTTTTTTTTGTGTGTGGGACTGGGGTTCAAACTCATGACCTTGCACTTGCCAGGCAGGCACTTGTGCCACACAGCTATCTCCTCAGCCCCTTTCATTTGGCTTTTTATGTTTTCTTTTTTTATTTTTTTTAATAATTTTTTCTTGTTTCAGAACCTTTGTTTGTTTATTCACTCATTTTTATGGCCGGCTCAGCCCACCCCGAGGGTAGGGCTGGCGCAGCATGTGGTGCCGGGGATCGAACCACGGTCCCTGAAGCCGCCCAAGCTTCCCCAAGCAGGCGCTTTAGACCACTGAGCCATCCCGCCGGGCCCCTGTTTTCTTTTTTTTAAACGATGGTTTATTTCAGTATAACTATTGGGACCACCAGTACTTGACTATGATCTGGTTAGGGATTGTACATACTGGTAGGATACCAGCAGTCTTATACCATGTTTTATATACTATGCACCCTTTACAGTTTCCATTTAAATCCTACACTGTGGTGTGGAGTGACCTTTTTTCTAAGCCACAGTGGAGTTGGGTTACTTAGCTCAGTTCTTATCCAAAATACCAAATAAATATTTCGTATTATTTCTACTAGGAAAAGAAAAGCAATAGAAGTTGATAGTACAATCATCCTAGCTATTTTGTGTATATACATACTTTTTTGTGCTATGGGGCATCAGACTTGGGACCTTGTGCTTGCCAAGCAGGTGCTTATGTTGCTGAGCTATATCCTTAGCCTCTACACACATTTTTCCCTTCCTTTTTTATTCTTTTCTCATTTCCTTCATCACAATTGTTATTTCCCCCTTGAACAGTTTCTCTTTTATGATATCTTTGTACATTTAAGATTTTATCTACTTTTTGTGTTTTATCTTAGTGCTATTAGGCTATAAACTTGAGCATTTGAATACAATTTATGTCCAACAGTTCTGGGAAGCAGCAAGTGAGATGATATGTGAAGAAATGTTTTGTGATTTATAAAGTCCTTTAAATTTTGCCATTGCTTTTATGACTTGTGGTTTTGTACTAAAGCATAGTCTTTGGTAATGGATTTATGGAGTCTGCCTAAATAGTTGATTTAGTTAGGCTACCATGACTGTTTTGAATTAACCAAAGAGTCCTCAAATATCCTTGCTAATTTATGACAGAACTAAAAATAGAACCCAGGCCTTTTAAGTCATTTGTTTCCCTCATATTGCTAGCTCTGCGTTTCACTACTGTAATGAATTTTACTTCTTATCTATTTGACCCTTTTTTGTTCCTGTAATCTATTTCCTTGATAATACCCTGATTAAGTTATCTAAGTAAACATTATAAAAATTATCTTTTTTTTTTTGCGGAACCAGGGATTGAACTCACAACCTTGTACTTGCCAGGCAGGCACTTGTACCCCTGAGCCATCTCCCTGGCCCTAAAATCATCTTTTAAATGAATTGTTAGTTTAAAATACTACCATATATTTAAAAGGAGCATATTAATGCAGTTTCTAGTGCTTATCACCACCTAAGACGACTAGATTTACAGAGAGAGTATGCCACTGTTATCTTAAGCCATTAGGAAGGGAACCCTGAAGATTGCATTAAACCAGGTCTTAAACATTTATCTTTTGTTAGGCACTATACCATGAAGATGTAACTTTACCTTCTACAAAATCAGAGTTTTGAGGAGAAAACAGGTAAACCAAAAATAAAGTGTAGGAAATGTTTTCATAGAGCTATGTGCAAGATTTTGTGACAGCCCCTAAATTTGCAGAAGTCAGAGAATATGAAGAATTCTTTACAGATGAAGAATTTTTGCAATATTAAAGGCTTCTAAGTAGTTATTGGCCTGGTAGACTAGTAGTAAAGGGACATTTTATTATTTTTTTAATTTTCAAAACATTATTAATATATGTGTAGAAGTTAAGCAGTTTGCAATCATCATGAATAGTGGTTACTTATACATATCACATAGCTTCTTTTTTAAAAATCCCCTTCTACTTTCTCCTTCAGTTCTGCATTCCATTTTTTATTCTTGTTCTTCATTTTAACTCATATTATAGGATAAAATATTCTTATTAATTGAGTTTGTTAGGCTTCTGTACATGGCATACCTTTATTCTATTTATTTTACCTTTTCCTCCTCATCCCTTACACTCTTTCTCTTGAGCTACTTTTCTGCTGCAAATTTTCCTCCTCATCCCTTACACTCTTTCACTTGGGCTACTTTTCTGCTGCAAAAAAATCTTTTTCCCTTCTGTTCATCCGTTTTTATTTTCTTTGTACCTCTTCTCACTCAAGTAAGAGATACTATGCAGTGTTTAAGCTTGTGTCTGGTTTCAGTCAACATTATGTTTCCTGGTACATTTTTTTCCTACAAATGTTTCAAGTCAGTTGTTTTTTATAGCAGAATAGTGTTCTATTGCATACAGATACCACATTTTTCTTACAAATTTTAATATTATTATGTTGTTATAAATATTATTGTGACTGTATCTTTGTGGTATGATGTTTTATGCCCTTTGGAGAAGACACCTAGAAAGTATTTATGGATTGCATGGAATTTCTAATTTCAGTATCTCTACATTGATGTTCATAGTGGTAGTACTAGTTTACATTTGCACAAGCAGTGGAAGGGTCTTTCTTCTTCACCACAGCCTCTCCTCACCATCATTTGTTATTGTTTAATTTCGTAATGATAGCCATTCATTCCACAACAGTCGGAATCTTATTATTGTTTTAATTGCATTTCCCTAATGACCAGAGATTCTGAACATTTTTCCATATATTTACTGACCACTTGTATTTCTTGCTCTGTGAATTGTTCGTTTTTTTTTTTTGGGGGGGTCCAGTTTTTCACTGGGCCTTTAATTTTGACTGGTTTAATTTTTTTTATTCTTTGTATATTCTAGGGAATAGTTCTCTGTCACAGAAGTATCTGGCAAAATTTTTTTTCCCATTCTGTAGCTTGTCTCTTCACTCTACTGATTGATTCTTTTACCATACAGAAGTTTTTTAGTCTGATATCTCATCAAATGAGTTTTGCTATTACTTGTTATGCTTCTTTCATAGGTGTAGAAAGTCTACACCTACGTATTCAGGAGTTTTTTCCTAATTTATCTTTCAGTACATTTAATATTTCTGTTTAATTTTTCCTTTTTATTTATTCATTCATTTATTTTTAAACTATGTATGTGTGTATGTATACGTATGTATGTATGTATGTATGTATGTATGTATGTATGTTATGGTGGGCTCAGCCTGCCCTGGGAGTGGGGCTAGTGCAGCATGTGGTGGTGGGGATCGAACTACGGTCCCTGTGGTTGCCTAAGCTAGCCTAAGCAGGAGCTTTAGACTGCTGAGCCATCTTGCTAGCCCGAAGGCTATCATTTCCAGCATATATTTTTGTCTTTTTTTGAGACAGGGTCTAATTGTGCAGTTCAGGCTCCCTTGAGCTCACTTTTGTAGCCCACACTGGTCTTGAACTCACACCAGTCCTCCAGCCTCAGCCTCCCAAGTGCTAGGATTACAGGCATGCGCCACCACACCAAGCTCTATTTCTGTTTAATTTTTAAATTGTTGATCCATTTTTAATCTTAATTTAACATTAAAGGAGAGATAAGGGACCAGTTTCAATTTTTTTGTAAACATATAGCCCTTTTCCCCAGTATTAATTGTTTAGTAGACTGTGTTTCCTGCAACATATGCTTTTGGCTCCCTTGTGCTATATTAAGTAACTGAATGTGTTAGGACCTTCTGTATCTTCAGTTCTTTTCCACTGATATATGTATTTGTTTTTGTTCCAATACCATGTCATTTATCACTGTTGCATTATATATATGTGTGTGTGTGTGTGTGTGTGTGTGTGTGTCTTGAAGTCAGATATTGTAAGGTTTCCTGCTTTGTTTTTGTTGTTTTGTTTAGTATAATGCAAAAAGAGGTGGTTTGATTTGAATTTCTCCTTTTGCTTTAGTTTAGATACTTTCCCCACAAAGAAACAAAATTATGGGTTGTTCACTTATTAACATATTTCTATTGATGCTAAAATACTTAGTTTTATTGCCATTGTATAACAGTGCAACAGTTGAAGGGTAGTTATAGTATGGAAAAGGAGAAATTCAAAAGATAAATGGAAAGGATGGGTAAGGGAAAGGTGTAGACAAAAAAGGAAAGATGGAAAGAAAAATAGAGATATAAGATAGTTGGAGAAAAGGTAGAGGAAGGAAAAGATACAAAGGAACAAAAGATGACAGTAAAATGTGGAAACAGTGAAAGGTGTCAGATTTCCACTGATTTTTAATTTTATTGACTTTTTGTTATTAAACATTACTTTGGCTATTCTGGATGTTTTCTGGCTCCATATGAAGACCTAAGACTTATTGCAAAGGTTGGAATAAATTAAATTTCAGTTGCTGTATGTGAGTACAGGAAGATTTTTCATAAAGACTTAATCAAAAGCCCTGGCACTCCTTCACCAAGACTTATTTCACCTGGTTTTAAGATCTTATCAGAATAATGAATTAGTAACACTAGTATGTTATGGTTGCAGAGCTACCAACAAGCAGCACTTATAACTTTCCATGAAAGTGAATACCTAAAGTCCTCCTTTCTGCCTTACTGTTTATCACTCTGGTAAATGGCACATGCACTTGTATGTGTACACACACACACACACACACACACACACACACACACTTTGAAATTAGAGGATTTGGTTGGGCCATATTTATAATGAACTCTCAAAACTTAGTAGAACTGATAGGAGTTTTTCTCAGGTACTCTTCTCTCATTAGAATTCTCTGTCCCATGACTGCATGAAGCTTTGGGGGCCAACTAGACAATCCATATAAGAGTCAGTTCATCAAGAAGTCATAACAGTTATATTCATTTACATACCTTCCAATAGAGCCCCAAAACATGAAGCAGAAAAGTGGAAGAATTGAAGGGAATTGCTGGAGATTGTTTTACCCCATTTTGAATAGTGCTTAAAACAACTATGAAAAGGTTAGTCGGGAAAATATATGTGAAGAAAAGCCTAAACCAGAAACATCTTACAGACATATAGAAGACACTAGAGCAGCAGTTCTCAAACCTGTGGGTCGCGACCCCAGTGGGGGTCAAATGACCAAAACACAGGGGTCATCAAAAGCCATCGGAAAAAGTTATTTGGAATTATTGTTATATTTAAACCCACTCTATGCCATGGTGAAATGTTATTTATTGGAATTAGTAATAAATATTTCCCAACATATAATTAAATATTGTTTTTGTGATTAATCACTATATTTATATTATGTTTGATTTGTAGCAATGAGAATACATAATGCATGTCAGGTATTTACATTCCAAATCATAACTGTAGGAAAATTGCATTTTTTTGTGGGACCGAGGTTCAAACTCACGACCTTGCACTTGCCAGGCAGGCACTTATGCCACGAAGCTATCTCCCCAGCCCAAAATTGCAGTTTTGAAGTAGCCACCAAAATTATTTTTTGGTTTGGGGTTACCACAACATGAGGAACTGTATTGTGGGGTCACGGCATTAGAAAGGTTGAGAACCACTGCACTAGACCAAGCATCAACACAATGCATAATTTTCCTAGGTCTACATGGAATGTACTGTAGGGCAGGCCATGTGTTAAATACAAAATAAGTCTCAGTAAACTTGAAAAGATTTAAATTATGGATATTATGCATTGATTTATTTTTAACCTCAGATCCCTCCCTTCTTTCTGCCCTGTTTCTCTTGTAAAATGAGGATGAATGTGGGCATTTAATAATCTTTAAGCATTCTTTTACATTGAACAATTCGATTATAAATGAAACATGTCCTTGAGTGCTCTGATAATGTGTACAATTGTAAGATTACTATTAGCCTTTTTCTAAAAGCTTTTAAAATTGCTTGTACTATTTTTATTTGAATATTATTCATAGTAAAACATTTTTATCATTTCGATAGGTACATACATTGGTATTTTTCCCAGTCATAATTGAGAACAATTCATCACCTCAAAAATTTCTTCATTCTAAACCTTTTGTAGTTGGTCCCTCTCCCAATGCATAGCAAAACTGACTTGTTTTACATCCCTATAATTTTGTCTTTCCAGAATACTTCGATTTTAATACCTCTAAAATAATACTTAGGAAATATATAGACTTTGATAAATTTATTACTAAATTTAACTTATTTAGCAAGTTCTGTCTTATTTTTCTGAGCTAGTGTTCATACATTGTTAACAAAATCTGTGGTTTACATTAAAGTTGAACCTTTGAGGTGCATAATTCTGTCAGACTTCGGTTAATGCATAATGATATGCATCCGTTAAGACACTATCATTAAAAATAGTTTCACTGTCACAAAAAAATCACTGTGGGCTGAGGCCTACCAGATCCCCATTCTAGCCAGAGCCCAGGCCCAGTGTGTGAGTGGGGACCACATGGGACCCACTGCAAACTCATTCAACCTAGCACTCAGGATCTGCTTGTGAATGAGACTGACCAGAGTCCACTGGAAACTCATTTGACCCAGCACACAGGCCTGGCCTATGAGTAAAAGTTCATTCATCAGACAGGCCTAATGTGGAACTGTGTGGCAGAACTCCCTGCAGAGAAGTTAAGGGCAAGACCCACCTAGCTGATCCGGGAGCAGAGCATCTTGCCAGAGTTCCACAGCAGTTTCACTTCCACGGGCTGCACCAGGAGAAAGTGGAGCACAGTGGCCAGTCCCAAGCCACATCCACCTGGACCACTTTGAACTTGGTAAATTCAGACATGATGCTAAGGTAAGAGAACTCAATCAGAGCTCAACACCAAAGGTCAGATGGCAGGGCTATACAAAATGACAAAGAGAAGGACCAAAATGCGCTCTCAGGTCGAAGCCCCCCCAGAACAAATGCAGGAGACAGTAGCATAGAAGAAATTAGATATCACACACCTGAAATCTCTGAAATAATAGCATAGAAGTAAAAAACAACTACAGAAAGGTATAGAGGAAGTCAGGTCAGAAATAATTTCTGAGTAAAAAAAATAACTACAATGAAAGAAGTACTAAGTGCTTCTAAAGAAGACATTGATAAAAGTAGAGGAGAACAGAAAAATAGTAGAATCCTTGAATGAACAATATAGGAAAGAAATAGAATGCATGAAGCAAATTCAGTGTACTATACAGGAAATTAAAACCTCAATCACAAGCTGGCAAAACTGTTTGAGTGAAAGTAAAAATAGATTTTCAGACCTTGAAGAAACTATTGTACCTAAGGAAAAGGTATCAAAAGATCTCTTAAAAGCAACTAGGATGCAGTAAAAAATAATTCAGTATCTACAAGACAATGTAAAGATGATCAGTGTAAAACTAACAGACATCAATAAGAAAGAGTCAATACAAATGATATAAAAGAATATGGGCAGAATAATAACAAAAAACTTACTAAATATGGGGAAACAAATTTGACATCCAGTTAACAGAAGCATATAGAACTCCAGATAATATCAACCCTATTAAAACAACACCCATTTATGTAATAATCAAGATGCCAGAAATTCAGTACAGGAACAGTATGCTAAAAGGTGCTAAAGAAATAGATCACATTTAAAGGAAAACGCATCAGAACAATGGCAGATTTCTTCAAACAAACCATCAAGTTAAGAGAATGGAGCAAAGTACACAATCCTTGTAAGAAAACAAATTACAACCCAGACTGCTATACCCTGCAAAACTCTCTTTCAAGTTCAATGGAGAAGTGAAATACTTCCAGGACAAAGAACAACTAAAGAATTTCATGATGACAAAGCCAACCCTACATAGACTAGTAAAAGATACTGTGCAGATCAAAGTGACTACAACTCCATGAATGAGAATGGAAAGAACCCACTAAACAGGGCAAATAGTTAAACACAGGAGAAAAAGAGGTATACAATAGAAGTCTTCGAACTATTCTTTTGTATACAGCAGCAAAATATTTCCATCAGTGTATTCTACAAATGGACTTCTCTTGCACCCTATGGGTCATGATTTTGTCAGGGTCTAGAGGGTGGATATTAAGGAAAAAGCAGTAGCTCAGTCCCACAAGTGACACCTCTTCACCACTAAGTGTCATGGACACTGTCCATGTCCACAACATACTAGAACTTTGTGCTATGTCCTATCCCCAAACTGTTAGAAGTGCTGATCATATATTTGTCATTCCAGTATTTATGTTATGATTTAGTCTTGATAATTGTTTACTATCATGAAATCTTTTTCTTAGTTGAAATGTTTATACATATTTTTCTGTTACAATACTGTGTGAAGACTCTAAATTGATCACAGATTTGTGCATACGATACACAATGTGACCTCTTAGTTGGACTCACAATTTACATTGTGGAGTTTAAATAATTTTGGAATATTATTTTGAAATATTTAATTTTAACTTTTTAATTCATTAATATTTAATTAATTTTCTGAACATTTAATTTTTGTTTTATGATTTATACTGTATTTTTGTCAGTTGCTTCATCATTTGTATTTATTTTTTATTTTTGTTAATTTTAATGAGAAAGAAATAACAATGAGACAGTTTAAAAACAGGATAGTAGGACAGTTAGAATAATTAATACATTGCATATTGCTGTCTTCATAGTAGTTGTTCAGACTGCAAGATTCAGACATGGTATGTTTTCTAACCATTATTAGCACAAATCTTTCTTCTCATTGAACTAAGAGAAAGTCGCTGTATATAAAGTCCAGTAGTACATAATAGTAGTGGGTTATCAGCAGAACTGGCAATGTGGGAAGCTGTGGACTTGGGCCTTTTACATCTCAGCATATTAATATGGCTTTAGTTTTTATACCTGGTGATTAAAATTCTTCCTGGCTGGTTAACACCAAGACCTGTATAACAAAAAATATAACTTTTGTATCTGATTGGGTCAGTCAAATTCCCTAAGGGTTTACCTTGAAACCATGTACAGCATTTTGTAGAACTTTTGTGTCAGCCATCTGGATGAATCATAGCCACTGCTTGACCAATTTGTTTTCTGTGAAAGCCTGAGAGAATGTTTTCTCTCCAGGTGACTCTTCTGAGGCACATTGTACATTGTTGATCCCTTTTTTGTAGCCCCATAATCTCCTTGAACAGAACATGTGGGAGTCCACTGAGTTACAGGATGTTACAGTACAAATTCTCTTACGCATCCTCACTGACCTAGATGGGCTAGGGCCGAAATACTGGTTATCTTTGCAGCCCTTCTTTTTCTCTAATTTTTTGGTCGGCAAACTTAAGTTGATAACCCTCCAAAAGAGAAGCTTACTGATATTGTTACCCTATAACATTTATTATTCTAATATAAATTTATTAATCTTTATAGCTGAGTAATACTCCATTGTATAAAAACACCACATCTTTTTCATCCATTGTACAGGTGATGGGCATTTTGATTGTTTCCACAATTTGGTGATAACAAATTGTGTTGCTAAAATGTGCACAAATATCACTGCAATATGTTGTTTTCAGTTCTTTTGAGAAAATTCCCAGTAGGTGAATTGCTGGATTAAGTGGGATTTCCAGTCATAGTTTTCTAAGGAGTCTCCACACTGATTTCCATAATGTTTGTACCAGTCTACATTCCCACCAGGATTATAGAAGGAGTCCTTTTTCCCCACAACCTCTCCAACATTTGTAGTGAGTTGATTGCTTTATGATAGCCATTCTTTCTGGAGATGATTTATACTGTATCTCTTACTTACAATCTACTTGGAAGACAAGGTGTGTTATTTTCTCCTAGTATTAGAAACTCTAAAAAGTATATTTATATTTTCCACTGACTTCACATTACTTGTTCCCTGTCTCTTACACACACACACACACACACACACACACACACACACACACTTAAAATATGTATCTAACCTGACATAAGATTGATGACGTTTTGTAGAAATCTTCAGTGACTTTTTTTTTTTTTTTTTGGTGGGACCGGGGTTCAAACTCACAACCTTGCACTTGCCAGGCAGGCACTTGTGCCACGGAGCTATCTCCCCAGCCCCTTTCAGTGACTTTTTTTTTTTTTTGTCTTTTTGAGACAGGGTCTCGCTATGCAGTTGAGGCTGGTCCTGAGCTCACTTTTGTAGCCCAGGCTGGTCTCGAACTCGCACCAATCCTCCTGCCTCAGCCTCCCGAGTGCTGGGATTACAGGCATGAGTCACCATGTCCGGCTTTTCAGTGACATTTTAAATGGATTCATC
>PVJA010037235.1:0-20546 GCA_004027025.1 Myocastor coypus
ATTTATGAGTTGTGTTTTGGAAAGTGTCACTTTTTGGTCAGCACATATGTAATGTTTATATGTATGCCTCTTCTCTGATGCAAGATAAGTACTGAAATTCCCTGAAAGACCATGAGATATTTTTTAGTTTTGTATGGTCTATCACCAGTATGAATTCTCTAATAATTAAGTTATGAATAATGATTACAGGCTATGTGCAATATTAACAGGGTGTGTGTGTGTGTGTGTGTGTGTGTGTGCGTGTATGTGTATGTGTGTGTGTGTGGTACCAGGGATTGAACT
This sequence comes from Myocastor coypus, assembly GCA_004027025.1. Taxonomy (NCBI): domain Eukaryota; kingdom Metazoa; phylum Chordata; class Mammalia; order Rodentia; family Myocastoridae; genus Myocastor; species Myocastor coypus. The sequence continues at coordinate 283 of PVJA010037235.1, forward strand.
CAGGACCTTACACTTGCCAGCCAAGCACTTCTTCTCCTGAACCATCTCCCTGGTCCTTATGTGCAATATGATAGGAATTTTTTTTTTGTCTTTTTGAGGTAGGGTCTCTCTATGCAGTTCAGGCTGGCCTTGAGCTCACTTTTGTAGCCCAGGCTGGTTTTGAACTCGCACCAATCCTCCTGCATCAGCCTCCCGAGTGCTGGGACTACAGTATGATAGGAATTTTACCTAGTATAAATTTTGTGATGTCTCTTTTACGTGAATCTTGGCTAAAACTTTACAATATTATTTTTACTGGTGACTGTTTTTCCAGTAGGAATTCTCTGATTGTTGGCCTGGGGAACAATTTTGAAATAAATCCTTCATAGTGAAATGGCTTCTGTTATCTTAAACTCTTTTTCCAGAGAATTTAATGTGGTTTTCTTTTCTTTTCTTTTTTTTGATAGTGTAAACATTGTTTTTAATTAACAAAAGTAGTTCCCAATATAATAACAGTATTGTATGTTTAATCATTTCTTTCAATTGCAGATATTAACATTATCTATCTTATTCAGCGTTACAAGTAACAACAATTAGTACACAATTGAGTAAACTATACAATAATGTCTCTAGTAATTTTTCTCAGGTTCATTATGCTTTTAATAATTTTTTAAATTATTGCCATGCAGCATTTTTACTATTCATTTCCTTTGCTGTAATTAATTGGAAATCATGCTGTTTGTATAATGATAATAATAATAAGCATTAGGATTCTGAATCCTGAAATATTACGGATGAAATAACTAAGTATAATTTTTCATATCACTACTCTGGGCTTAAAAAAGCACATTCAGATCTCATTATCAGCTTACTTTATTTTTTAATTTTATTTTATTTTTTAATACTTTTAATAAGAAATAATGTATAACAAAGTGACAGTTTCAAAACACGTTAGTAGTACATTTCAAGATTTGATACAATGCATACTATTGTCCTATTAGTTATGCAGAGCACAGGGTGTAGATGTTATAATTTTTCAGATCATTATTGGTACGACCAAGTTTCTTCTCACTGAACTAAGAGAAAGTAGTTGTATACATAATCCAATGTCCAATAATTGCAGTGAGTTATTGGTGAAACTGGCAATGTTGGAAGCTGTTGATTTAAGCCTTATACAGCTCAACATTCTAATCTAGCTTTCCATTTTATGCCTTGTGGTTAAGCTTTTCTGCTGAGTGGTTAAGGGACATTATCAGTTTGTGTGTGTGTGTGTGTGTGTGTGTGTGTGTGTGTGTGTGTATTTATTTATTTATATTTCTTTTTTTTTAATGGCCAGCTCAGCCTGCCCTGGGGGTGGGGCTGGCACAGCGTGTGGTGCCAGGGATCGAACTGCAGTTGCTGTAGCCACCTAAGCTTTCCTAAGCAGGCACTTTAGACCACTGAGCCATCCCACTAGCCTTCTCAGCTTATATTAACTGAAATGTACACCTATTATAATCTGATGTTAACCTTCAGGAATAAGAGAACTATAGTACAGCTTATTATGTGTCTTAACTTATGACTTTGTGTGCAGCTTTTGTGTAGAAAAGACAGTTATTTAAATATTGTTTCAAAAGAGTTAATATTGTAGTAGACAATTGCTAATTGTACCTATTGTACAAAATATCTGTATTGTCTGTCTAAAATTCACTTATCCAGAATATCAGGAGCCAGTGAGATAGCTCAGTGGAATAAAGCGACTGCTTAGCAAGAGCCGGGATCATGGTTAAGTCCCCCACATCATATGTCATGTCAGCCCCCACCCCCAGGGCACATTGAGTCAGCCACAGAGTCCAGGCACATTGGAACATACCTGTCATCCTAGCGCTGGGGCGGCTGAAAAGAAGAGGAACACTGTAAGTCTGAGTTGCACAGTGACACCCTGAAACAACCAAATACATTTAAAAAGGGAAACTGAACACCTCAGACTTTGGGACAGAAGTTGAGATCTAAACCATAACAAAGAGTAATAGGACTACAGTGCTCAGAAAAGTTCCAAATTGTTGTGAAATGACTTATGCAAGATTACTCAAGATTTCTAAGTGACTCAGTTAACTTTCTCTCATTGCTGGGACAAATGCACAATGCTGAACATTAGGGAATTTAAGGCTTATTTAGCTCACAACTACTGGAGGTTTTAGTTCATATGCAGCTGGCACAAAGGCAAAGTGACACATGATACAGAACCACCTGTCATGGCAGTCGCATAGAGCAGAGAAGAAAAGGGAGGGCTCAGGCAGCTAGCTAGTCTCTCACCCTTTCTTTGTAATGCAAGTTACCTGCCCTAGGGCAAGTGCAGCATCCACACCCACAATAATCAATCACAAACCCCAAAAGCCTCCATGACTGCATGAGGCTTTGGGGGGGTCACCTATACTCAATCTGTAGCACTAGTAATGTAAAGGAAAAATAGAGGTAGTGACTTCATTTACAGTGGAACTGAGTCTGGAAATACACAAGTGCTGAAAACTTTTATTATTTTTGGAGACCAGTCCAAAAGCAACTGTTAGAGACCAAGAATATAATAATAATTTCAATAAAGACAGATAATAATGTAGGACTTCTAGTGGTTGCATGCAATTCATAATTCCAGCCAGAAATATATGTCAGGTCAACATCAGTCTTCATATCCTTCTTTATGGACTCAAGCTGGCATTCATCATAAGAACAAATATCTGACAAAAACTGGTGCTCATGTCTCAGGAAAATGCTTTCATCTTTAAGAATTATTTAAAGATGTGTTCCTCAAGGACTAGAGGCTATAGATGGGGATACTGATTTCATTTTTTTAAATCTCATTAATGCCTTATTTATTGTTTAAAAGTTTTTCAGTGAATCAAATCCTACAATGATAATTGCCCATAATTATGTTACTTTTATTTATATTGCTTCCAACATCACAATTGAACTTGTTTTCTCATCTTGTGCCCTTTTCCCCTTTCCTATTTCTTTATTGACCCAATTCTCATTTTCACAATGTTATTTTCTTACTAAAGCCCTCAAAGAAAAGTGATGTTTGTTTTTCAGTCCAAATATATACTCTGTCTTTGGCCTCCAAAGACCTTTGTTATGTTTTCTGTTGTGGACCCTTTCTTCCCTTTGGCAGTTTGTAAACTCTGAAATAAATGCTTGAGAACATCTTTATATACTAATTGTTGAACCTCATTTCTAGTCTAGAGGACACAGATTTTTGTGGGCATGTTTGTAAGCATGATATTTTTGGTAATAAGCTACAGACTCTCATTGCTTTCTGAAGTACACATTTCCTCTTGATAAAGGGTGAACACATTCATGAGATTTTTGGATAGAGAGATGCTTTGCTTTTTGGACTCCTGCTATAATTAATCTTTCAGTTGTTTGCCAGATCATATTTATTTTGTGCTGACTATGTGCCAAGCATGGTTTTCAACACCTGGAATGAAAAATGAGAGCAATGCCATTCTAGACTACTAGAATAGCCTAGGAGATCCTGCTGTAGCTGGTGTTCCAGATGCAGAGGCAAAAGTAGTCTAGTGAGACCTACTACTAGAATAAGAGTAAAGCTTTCTGCGAATACAAAGATTGCCTTCTTTCAGGAGCCTGGAAGTGAAGGAGAGCCACAAGAAGGAGGGACAGTTATCTAAATCATATATATGAGAAAAGTTTTAGAAAAAGAATAGAGGTTTTCTAGGCAGGGTACAAGGGAAGGGCAAGGTAAGATGACAAAAGGGCATTCTGAGAAAGCCATAGTTGGCTATAACAGCAACAGTACTCTGGGGTATATGCAGAGATGACAACAGGAAGGTGTGTGATCATAATATATGGTAAATACTCAAATAAAAACATTCATTATAGTAAAAACCACATTACTATTAATTCCCCTCTGATGTTCCTTTTCCCTTTAAGCATATTTCTTATCTCATTCTCTGCAATGTGTCTTTCACGTATCAAGTGCCTCTTTCTTCCATCACCCCCTAAATATGGGTATGTAGTGTGCCATTTATGACTCATCCCTGCTCACTACACCCCACCTCGTAACAGGAAGTCAGCTATAAACACCATAATCCAAACCCCTTCCCAAAGACGGGCCTATAAGTATGTGAGGATTTTGAGGGACACCTCCACATAAACTATAAGATGAAAGAAGATTGCTAAGATAGAGAAACTATTTGATATTTTTAGTGAAAGATTAGGGGGTCATGAAAGTGGAGGTAAGAGTGGAAATTCCTAAGAATAGACCTTCAACAAAGGCTTGGTGCACATCCCTGGTTAGACTTGAGAATGTAAAAAGGCAACATGGCAGAGCCTGGGCTCTGACTATGTTTGTAAAAGAAAGTTCAGGGAAGAAGTAAAGATCTCTGTGAGGACTAGAGATATAGCACAGCAGAATAAAAACAGTTGTGGTCTGCAAAATAAAGATAGAAGGGAAGTAGTTACAGAGGAAAGTATTAGGGTGTTGGGGCATCCTCAGTGACATCCAAACACTAAAAACTATTGGCTGGCTCTGAGATTTGTTAAAAAGTCACCTGGGGATGCTCTGGCATTGTACCATGTCTCCACCCTGCCTCTTCTCAAAATGTTCCCAGGATCAACAGGTTTTTTTTTCTCCCAGTTTGCTTGTTTTGATGGAAACATCCTTCCTTAGAAGCCCAAGCCAGGTATCTCCTAAACTCTTCAGTGCATCAGAAAATGCTTCCTGTGTACTAAGGACCCCGAGTTTTCTGCACTGGTGCTGCTTACCCAGAACTCAAAGATTCCACCTTCCTTCCAGGCAAACCCAGGGCACAGACTTCCTCAGGAATCTTACAGGGTACCAGGCAGATCAGACAGAGGTAACCTTATATAGAGAAGTGTACCCCCAAACTCTTACCCTGTCCTCTCTTTAGCTTCCCTGAAGAGCAAACATGAGTCACCAGATAAGGCTGAGGATACGTTCACTTGCAGAAGTATGTAGGAGAGAAAGGCAAATCCCCACATTCAAGAGCGGGAAAGGAGGGATGCATAGTGTGCATTACCAAGCATAAGACTGGCAGAGGGTACCTGCCATCTCACAGCCAGTTTCCCTTGGTTGTCCTGGCAACAAAAGGCTATACCTCTGGGCTGCCAGAAACTTCAGCCTCACAAGGCTGAGGGTAGAAGGTAGAGAGGCATCACAGGTGGAACCTGATTGTTACTCTCTGGGGCTCCTTTGAACTGCTGCCTACTGGACTTTAGCAGAGAGAAATAAGTAGTATAATTCTCCCTTTCTATTAGCACTTTCTCAGACACTCACTCTAAATTCTTTCTGTATATTTAACTAAGCCAGCCTAAATAAGTCATACATTGAACAATAGCACATAGAAACATACACAGTATATTAGCTCAAAATGCTTCCACAAAATAGCATTCGGTGCCTCGGTCAATTTATTTATTTTTTTTTATTTTTATTTTTTTTATTTTTTTTATTTTTTTTTTGCGGGACCAGGGTTCAAACTCACGACCTTGCACTTGCCAGGCAGGCGCTTGTACCATGGAGCCATCTCCCCAGCCCCCGACCTCGGTCAATTTAAATAAACACAGCAATACAATATAATGGCATTTAGATCAGAGCACACTACTAGAAGTGAAATGACTGTCACTTTTCATTGTGTGACTTTAACTAAATGTTTGGCAATATAATCAATAAATTCTAATTTTGTTTTTCAAACAATGTTTATCCTCTTTGAATTTTTGTCCCTCATGTTTGGGCTTCCTATTTTTGCTGTTAACTTTCCTGTTTCAGTATATATTTCAGTATATATTTAAGGTAAACAAGATGTCACAAAAAATTTTCTGGCATAAGAAGTTTATGTTTATACCTGTAACTTATATTTTCTTATCTATCCTATTGATTGGCTCTTTTCTATAGCCACTTGGATGTTTTAAAATGTTCCTAGTAGGTCCCAGTTTTTAATTTTTTCAAGTACTTCCTGAACAGTTGATTTTTGTTCGTGATATGTCTGCTTATTCCCATGTCTTCATGATTTTTTTCTACTTTCTCTTCCAGGAGATTTAGTGTTTCTGGTTTTTTTTTTTTTTTTTTTTTTTTTTTTTTTTTTTTTTTTTTTTTTTTTTTTTTTTTTTTTTTTTTTTTTTTTTTGTCTTTTTGAGACAAGGTCTCGCTATGCAGTTGAGGCTGGCCTTGAGCTCACTTTTGTAGCCCAGGCTGGTCTCGAACTGGCACCAATCCTCCTGCCTCAGCCTCCCGAGTGCTGGGATTACAGGCGTGAGCCACCAGGCCCGGCTTTTCTGTTTTAATATTTAGATCTTTAATCCATTTTCACTTTTGTTTAGTGCACAGTGATAGGCCTGGGTCAAGTTTTAGTTTTTGGCATGTAGAGAGCAAGTTTTTCAGCAACATTTGTGAATGAGGCCATCTTTCTTCCAGTGAACATATTTGACCACTTTGTCAAAGATAAGATGGTTGAGTGTGTTTGTAGTTGTATCTGCATCTTCTCACTTTTTCCCTTTATCCTCAGACTTCTCTTTTTGCCAATACCATGCCGACTTGATAAGAGTAGCTTTGTAGTATAACTTCAAGTCAGGGATTGTAATGACTCCCGCCTTGCCCTTGTTGCCCAGGATTCCCTTTGCTATTCTACGTCTTTTCTGGTTCCAAATAAATTTTAGGAATGATTTCTCTAGGTCTGCGAGGTATGTTGGTAGTATTTTGATAAAGATTACATTAAACCTGCATAACAATTTTAAGAGTATGGCCATCTTTACAATGTTGGTTCTTCCTATCCAGGATCAAGGAATCTCTTTCCATTTTCTGAAATCCTCTGCAATCTCTTTTTAATGAGTACTATAATTTTCATTGAGTAGATCTTACTTCTTTAGCTAGATTAATTCCCAAGTATTTCATTTTCCATGGTGCTATTGTGAAAAGCATTGTTTCTTTAATTTCTCTCTCAGGGTGTTTATTATCTATGTAGAGTAATGCTATTTTTTAATTTAATATTTTTATTGTTTAAATTTAACAATGGTTATATTACATATTTTCATCATCAGATCAGTTTAGATTAATACATATAGGTATATAAGATTGATCAAACAATTAAACATTAACCCTTTTAAAGCAACATTATAGAGTAATGCTATTAACTTTTGGGTACTGGCTTTGTGTCCTGCTATGCTACTGAATTTATTTATTAAAAGCTTCTCTAACTGCAGTGAGACACCCATCTCTGATAAAACAAAATGAAAAAGAAGATATGTTGGGAGCTATGAAACTAGGAATTTGAACAAATATGTGTAGGTGAGACTTGGCCCAGTGCCTAAAGCAAGCAAGCTTCCTCACTCCTGAGATGAGCAGGAGTTCATGAGCTGAGCCACTACTAAACCTCATGTTATGTGTTACTAACTTCACAAAAATAAATTAAGGACAGTTTTGTTGTGAAAAATAAGAGAGAATACACACACACATACACATACAGGAGTTAGGGGTAGATGTACAGCTGCTTTCTCTTAGTTCATTGAGAATAAAGATTTGTACTAATATTGTTTAGGCAAGATATCATGTCTGCATCTTCTCCTTTGAATAACTAATATGAAAACAACCATATGCAATGTATTAAGTATTATAACTCCCCTACTAACCTGTTTTGAAACTGTTTTATTGTTATTTTATCTTTTTTTTGGTGGGACATGGGTTCAAACTCACAACCTTGTGCTTGCCAGGCAGGCACTTGTGCCACGGAGCAATCTCCCTGGCCCTGAAGTAATGGTGCCTTTTATTTTTTCAGGACGAGTGATTGAAGTCAGGATCCTGTGATTAGTCAGCCAAGGGCTTATTCTACTGAGCTATCTCCCTGGCCCCTCTTTTTTCTCATTTAATGAATAAAATACATAAATAATAAATGTCCCTAGTACATTGCCACACCCCCTTGGTCTCAGAAACAATTTATAAGTGGTTACATTATAATTCTGACTGCCCAACAACAGCCTCCTAAGGAGGCTGTGAGAAGCTTCCTATCTCCTTCCATGCAAAGAGGAATAGAAATAGAAGTTAACATAATGATTGTAGTAAAACATGATTATTCACAGAGGATGTGATGCTCCACACAGAAGAGCCCAAAAACTATACCAAAAAACTTAGAGGTTTAGAAGTCAAATTTAGTAGCACAGCAGAATACAAACACAACACTCAATGTCCATCATATTTCTGTACACAAAGAACAAAAACATCAAGAGAGAAATTAGGGAAAGTACACATTTCACAATAACATTTTAAAAAATGAAATACTTAGGAATAGGGAACTAAAGAAAATTACAGTACTATGAAAAGGGACCAAAGAGGATTTCAGCACATTAAAAGATATTCCTTGCTCATGGATGGGAAGAACTAGCATTGTATAAATGACCATACTCCCAAAATTGTTATACAGATTCAATGCAGTTCCAAACGAAATACCATTAGTATACCTCACATGATATTGCTAAAATTCATCTAGAAGCAGGAGAGACATACAATAACAAAAGCAATCTTAGGAAACAAAGGAAAGACAGGAGGTACTATAATCCCTGATTTGAAATTATGTTACAAAGCTACTGTGATAAAATCAACATGGTACTGGAAAAAAATAAAAAAGAAATGAGGATTAATGCAACAGATTAGAAGTTGTGACTTAACTACAAATACACTCAGCCACATTATTGTTGACAAATGGGCCAAACAAGTTCAGTGGAGGAAAGACAATCTCTTTAATAAATGGTGATGGAAAAACTGGCTTTCCACATGCTGAAGACTAAAACTCAACCCATGTCCATCACTGTGCACTCACCTAAAGCCAACTTGTATCAAAGATTTAAGTATTAAAACAGAAAACTTAAATCTGCTGGAGAAGAAATTTGGTAGGAAACTTGAAGACACAGAGGTAAGTACAGAGTTTATGAACATAAAACAAACTGCAAGTACAATATTTCAAAGAATTAATAACTGGGATCTCATCTTTTAAAACATTTCTGCACATCAAAAGAAATCACCAACATAGTAATAAGAAAACCCACATATTAGGAAAAAGATTTAGTTAACTATTCGTCAGACAAAAGATTTCTCTCTTGAACATAAAAATTTTAAAGATGAGGCTCCCAAACTTCAAATACCCAACCCCAAAATGGGCATCTGAGATGAATGTACAGAGGAAGAAATACAAATAACATTGAAGTACATGAAAAAGTGTTCAGCATCACCTGTCATTCAAGAAATGCAAATGAAAACAACATTGAGATTCCATCTCACCCCAGAAAGAACCGCTGTCATCCAGAAGTCAATCAAGCACAAATGCTGGAGGGACTGTGGGGGAAAAGGAACACTTCTGGTGAGAGTATAGACTGGTACAAACACTATGGAAATCAGTATGGAGATTCCTCAAAAAGCTACAATTAAAGATTATATTCAACCCAGCTATTTACCATCTGGCTACTTTTCCAGAAGAATTGAAAGCATCATATCACAGTGACATATGTGCATCCATGCTCATAGCAGTGCAATTTGTCATGACTAAATATTGCAAACAGCACAGATGCCTATCAACCAAGGAGTAGATGAAAAAAAAAGATCTGGTAGTTATTCACAATGGAGTATTACTCAGCTATAAAAATAATAACTTGAGGCCTTTTTAGGTAAATGGATACAACTCGAGACCATACTCTTAGGTGAAATGAATCAGACCCACATGTAAAAACATCACGCTGTCTCTTTAGTGTAAGAAGCTGAATAAATCAATAAAATCTGAGTGTGTTATAGTTTGTATCTAGTTGGCCCCTCAAAGCCTCATGCAGTCATGGGGCAGGGACATCTAGAGTTTGAGATTAACTCATGATCCACTAGGATTATGGGTAATCTGCTGGGATTATAGATTTTAGTACTGCTGAGATTATGGGTGTGAGTGCTATGCCCAACCTGGGGCAGAGAGTCTGAATGTAATATAAGGGATGGAGAGACAGACTGTCTCTGTTGCCACTGTTGTTGTTCTGCCACCATGAACTGCTGCTGTCTGTCATGTGCCAGTCTGCCTTGGAGCCAGCCCAGTATGGACCGAAAGTTCCAGTTACTGTGAGATAAATAAACCATTACTTCCTTTATTATTCCTCTATCTTCGTTGTTTACTATTTCCTTCCTATTATTGTTCCTCTGCCTCAGCCTGTCTGCCTCAGGCCACACTTCTAGTCCCAGAAGTACTCAGACCCATAATCTCATCAGTACTAAAACACATAATCCCAGTGGATCATGAGACAAGTCTCAAACTCTAAAGTCCCCACCCCATGACTGCATGAGGCTTTGAGGGGGACAACTAGACATAAACCATAACATGGGTATTTGTCCCAGCAATGAGAAAAGAGTAACTGAGACCATGTAAAAGGATAGAAACTGTCCAAAGGGAAGGAACTGCTGGGATGAGGGAAAGGAGAAAAGAAAGAAAGAGGGAAAGGAAAAATAAATATATATGTATATGTACAAGATATCTTGGATAATTGTACTGCAAATTTCTGCTGGTCTATTGAGAGGAGCAATTAATACTTAATTTTTTCTCTCTTGCTTGACTTTATACCTTCTTAAGCCAGTTCTACATGCTTATATCTGCTCATCTAAACAACTAATTTGAGGACAACCATATGCAGTATAATAACAACTATTAAATTCCAATTGTTTTGTTTAGCAAAATTCTGTATCATTCACAATGTTTTTACTAGGAATTTTGTTATCTTTTGTTCTCTTAAAAAAAAAAAAACAACAACCAAACTAAAGCCTCAAAGGCATCATCAGATGCTGCCAAGCAAAACACGGAACAAACTGGCAAATCAGTATGTGTGCATGTTCTGAATCCAGAACAGTGACATTTTAAAATTAAGAATTTTTATTATAATTTTTTATTTTATTCATTTTTTTTTCTTGTTTCAGAACCTTTGTTTGTTTATTCACTCATGTTTATGGCCGGCTCAGCCCTCCCCGAGGGTAGGGCTGGCGCAGCATGTGGTGCCGGGGATCGAACCGCGGTCCCTGAAGTCACCCAAGCTTTCCTAAGCAGGTTCTTTAGACCACTGAGCCATCCAACCAGGCCGCAAAATTAAGGATATTAACTAGCCCTTACTAGAGAAATATCATGAGAGGAAAGTTTCTCATGTTGGCACAGCAAAATGCTAAAAGTGGACTGTGGAGCAGACAGGCACTCTCCAAACATTAGGGGAGCTGTGGAGCAGAGGTTAGAGTTGCACTGTAATGTGCAGTTGTCCCCATTCGGTGCAGATCTCCACACAGTCAGATCCTGGCCTTTAGGGATCACAACAGCAACAGGCACCGTATTTCCTTTGCCTTATGTGCATTATCAGTTTGTCCTTCAAAACATCACTTTGGGGGAGATTCAACATCGCCCCTGAGGAGACAAAGGATCTCTTAAAAGTCACATAACTTGCCCCACTACTAAGTGGTAGCTCAGTGATTCAAGCCCAGTTTTACTTCACGTCCTAAGATTTGAACTTTGTCCCCAAGGAGCCCAATACAGAGCTGGGTATTATGGGAAAACTGAAAAGTGTTGATTCACTTAGGAATGGATTCAGCTGTGCAGTGGAGACAGCAAATAGTAACAGTGCTCCAAAGGGACCACCGCCACCCGCTCCTGAATTTTTCTCTCTTTCATTTTAAGGTATACTGCATTTTGTTCCTTCATGAGACATTTACTGAGCAGCTGCTATATGCTACTTACCACGCTGGGTGGGAAGGAGGAGTGAGTTAGATACACGTTCTGTGTTCAGTGAGCTTGCACCCCAATAAGAGATTCCCCAGGAAGAGAGGTTATCTGGTAATGATTAGACTGTGATGGCACAGTGGAGGTTGTGGTAACAGGGGCAGGCTCGGGACCAGCTTGCAGGAGGAGGCAACAGTCGGGATGGGGTGAGGTGGGATGGAGAGGATGATATATATGGCTTGGAGGATGATATGGTCCAGCCTCCACTGGGTGTGGGCACAGAGGGAGTCATTGACTACTGAGAGGAGAGCAGCAGGATACTGCAGAGGAGGCAGACACAGAGAGGGAGATCCATGGGAGGATAAGAGAGGTGGTAGCTAATGGGGAGAGCTAGGGATGGCACTACCCACTGAAGTCATCATAACTGAAATAGTAAATCAACAAAATGTGACTTGTGTCCTTGAGTTATCTTTACGTCTGTTTTGCTTTTTACATTTTCCATTAAAACATAAGCAACCCGGCACAGCTTCGTGGGTAATAAAGGGCAAATGCTATAACAGTGCCAGCAGATGGCGCTGTATGTATTTTTTAAAAAGCGTTGCTCCAGTGTGAACAAAATATGTAGTGAAAGTTTATGAAAGTATTTTGTTTTGCTTAGTATATAGTGAGCTACATGGGAATAGATTCAGTCTTCTTCATGTAGATAACCAGTTTTCCCAGCACTGATTATTAAAGAGGCTGTCTTTCCTCCAGTGTATCTTTTGTGTACTTTGTGAAAGGTCAAATTCCTGAACATGCCTGAGTTGCTTCTGAATCCTGCGTTCTGTCCCAGTGATCCACAAGAGGGCTCTTGTGTTGTATTTAACTTCTTGGCAGAGATAGCTAGAAGGGAAATAGCTGGGATCAAATAGAACTTCCAGTAGCAGTTTCCTTTCTTTCTTTCTTTCTTTTTCTTCTTTTTTTTTTTTTTTTTTTTTTTTTTTTTTTTTTTTTTTTTTTTTTTTTTTTTTTTTTTTTTTTTTTTTTTTTTTTTTTTTTTTTTTTTTTTTTTTTTTGTCTTTTTTTGAGACAGGGCCTTGCTATGCAGCTCACTTCAGGCTGGCCTTGGGCTCACTTTTGTAGCCCAGGCTGGTTCCAAACTCTCACAAATCCTCCTATCTCAGCCTCCCAAGTGCTGGGATTACAGGCGTGAGCCACCACGCCCGACTTCTAGTAGTAGTTTTCTGAAGAATCACTTGGGTGATTTTCATAGTGCTTGAGCTGGTTTACGTTGCCATCAACAATGTGGGTGTGTCCTTTTCTCCTAAAGTCTCGCCAGCATTGGCTATTATTCCATTGCTTGATGAAGACAGTTCTTTGTGGGCTAGATGGGATTTCAGGGATACATTTCTCAGATGACCAGTGATGTCAAGCACCTCCTTATATTCATTTGTACTTCATTTGAGAAGCAGCTGTTTATTTTTTTAATGAGATCTTTAATTTTGTAGGGCATCTAATGTTCTTGAGTTATTGATATATTCTATATATTAGCCTCCTATCTAAGGAATAGCTGGCTAAAGCTATTTTCACCTTCTAAAATTTCTCTTCAGAAGTTTTTACTTTGATATTGTCCCATCAGTTGATTCTCTGTACTGTTTCCTATGCTTCTGGGGTTCTGTTTATAAAGCTCTAGCCAATGTTATTCCAGCATATTATTGTTGTTTTAACATTTTGATCTTTATCCATTTTAATTTTAGTTTAGTGTATAGTGAGATGCATGCACACTCACATTTGTAGTAACACATTTCATAATGGATAAATCTGGGAAGCGACCTCTATGTCTATTAACAGATGAATGGATAAGGAAAACATGGTATTTATAAACCGTGGAGCACTACCCTGCCATAAAGCATACAACGTTTATGGGAAGGGTTTCCTGCAGGGAAAGAGATGGATATGGAGACCATAATATTAAGTGAAACATATTGGACAAGCAACCTTAAGTGTCACGTGGTTTCTCCTATGTGAGAAACCAAAAATAAAAATGAATAGCAAAATAAAAATTAGTAGGAAGTCAGGTATATGCATATACTGGGAAAGCCAGCATGTAACACACTGAAGCAGGAGGGTCACTATAAATTTGATACCATCCTGGGCTACACAGTAAGATCCTATGTCAACAGACAAGAAAACTAGGAAGTAGGAGGCAGATCTTTTGTAGATGAGAAAGGGACCAAGAGATGGGGGAGGGGAAGGAAGCTAAAGAAAAAAGGAATTAAGGTTTGTTACATATATGTAATCTCAGTAATGTAAATATTGTATGTTGTACACATGTGCTAATAAAAATACAAACTAAAGAGAAATTCCTTCCAATTAAAGGCATATTTCCATTAATTCCCACCTACATACTCCCTTTAAGCATAATAATACCATCATTCTTTCTTTCTTGTACTAGGAATTGAGCTCATGACCTTGCCCTTGCCAGGCAGCCTCTTGGCAGTTGAGCTCTATCCCCAGCAATCCCAGCATTCTTGGTACTCTACGAAGCAGTTGTGGAAACTCTTCTTCGATCAAAAATATGGTCAGGCTGCTGCTGAGTGAAAGGCAGCCTCATAAAAGGCTGTGTCCTCATACTCCCTGCTCACCAGATCTGGCGCGCTGTGACTTTGGACTCTTCCTCAAAGTCAAAATGAACATAAAATGGAAATAACTGGAATCACTTAAAGACACTCAGGCCGCTGCATCAGCCCAACCAAAGACCCTCACGAACACAGACTTCCAGAACCGCTGCAGAATCTGGCAAGAAGGTTGGGATGAGTGTGCTCACAGTGTGGGGGAGGATTTTGAGGGGGATTCCTGCCAATGCATGCTTTTCTGTAATTTTACAAAATTTAAGCATGCGCCATACATTTTAATTACATGCTATACACTAATTTTTTCAGTGGGTATTTCCTATTTATTTTTAAAGAAATTAAACCAGTCTTTATGGTACAGTGAGTGATTCATTTAGATATGGGCAATTAGCTAGAGCTGTTGCTCTAATTCAAGTTGTTTTACCTTTCACACTATTTTAAAGAGAATCTAATACAGCAGATGTTCATTTAGTGTCTGGGTTCGTGGAGTAACTGTGACCAGCACTTGGCTCTCTGCACAAGGTCGTGCTGTGCTATTCTCAGCCCCAGGCTCTCACCAGAGCTGGACACTGCAGGTAGGATGAGCATCTCCAGGGCATGCAAGTCCTTTTCTAACAGAGGCTGCTGAGCTGTGGTCTCACATGAATGCATGGAGGGCAGAGAGCCCCCCCAGAAGAATGTAAAATGAATACTTTTCTGGATGGCACCGAATCTATGCAATCAGGAAAACTCACAGAAATTAGGATCAGTTGCAGAGTCGACCTAGGAAAGGGTGACAGCCACTAAGACAGAAGTGATGAGCTGTGTATGGTGGTACGCGCTGGTAACCCAGCACTTCGGAAGGCTGGAGAAGGATTGTAAGTTCAAGTTCAACTCAGCCAATTTAGTGAATTACCCAGACAGTGTACATGAACTGGGCTGCAGTTTACCACTAAGGCCCTGGGCTCAATCCCCAGTACTGAAGAAAAAAAAGTCAGAGAGAAGAAGGAGGCAATAGAGATAAAAATTTCAGGCAAGGAAAAGACACTGGACGAAGCCTCTGCTTACTCAGCGGGGCACTTCAGAGGCAATGGACCATCCTGGAAGGAGCCAGCATCAGGTACAAACTGCCAGGCTGAAACATGTTATGCTTGGTTCCTGGCCAGGACCGCCTGGAAGAGGGGACCTGGTCAGGAATCCTGGTGTGGCCCATGGAGCTGACTGTTAACAGCACATTCTCATTTCAGGGCTGGGGCTCTTTCGTGGCTAGCACCCCATCCAAGTTAAACAAGCAACCCTAGCGTCTGCCATGCCATGCATATTTCTCAGCCCTCTCTGATTCCATGTCCTCGGTGGGCTCCTGCTTTCCCAGTAGTTGCAGCACCACATTGGTTTAGAAGTTCATTCTCGGGTATTTGGATGAAATGTGCAAAGGACGTATGCATTTGTGTTCAAAGGATGCAAGTGTGAGAAGGAAGAAAATATCCATGAAAAGTCTTCTAACATAATTCAGAATCAAGCCAACTGATCTTATTTGGCATTTTACATTACTGATCTGTCTTGATCTGTCTTGATCTGCCAGCATCGAATTTGAAGTTGACAATGGTTGTAGATGCTATTAGATGGATTGCTTGGACAATGCTTGATAATACACATATGCAATGTCTTGTTTGAACCAGGTATTATGTGAGGCAGGTATTAGAGTTGGTTTATAGGTGAAAGAAGATTCTGAGAGTTACATGATTGCAGAGGAGGTGTGTGGATCACCATCCTACTCCATCTTCCTGTAGACCTACTTCCTGCATGATCTGTTTCCCTTCACCCCCTCAGGCTTAGGGTAGACCCAACATGCATGTACTTTGCTAAGCTAACATGTGCTGCCTTATGATTCTGGGCACCTCGATGATCCTGTGCCGTTGCACCTACGGGGTCCTGAGCCTGGATGGCACACTGCACCTTCCCTGAGGGTGCAGACCAGCAGCTGAGACGAGGTAGACTGTTCAAGTGTCTACCTGCTGTGCTCCAGTATCAAGCACAATGCTTGTCACTTACCAGCTTATGAGTTTGGAAACGGACTTGAAAGAAGGATGTCACTGGGCATGGTGGTGCACACCTCTAATCCAAGCACTCAGGAAGGTGAGGCAGGAGCACAGTTATGAGTTCAAGATCAGCCTAACCTCCATAGTAAGACCTTGTCTCAAAAAGGAAAGGAAAGGAAAGGAAAGGGAAAAAGAAAAGAGTAAAGAAGAAAAGAAAAGAAAAGAAACAGAGAAGGACATCTCTAAGGACAGTATGGACAGATGTTTGCATTTGTGCCCCTACATCTGGAGGAAAATGAATGTTGACTATAACAAAGGAAGTATGCTATCATAGGACACAAATATTAATACTTAATTTAACTTCATTAATTAACTTAATTCAAGAAAAAAAAGCAGTTTCCTATTGCAAATTACTAAAATAAGCTAGAAGGGTTTTTTTTTTTTTTTTTATGAACAAAATTTCTTTTTCATTATGTGCTAAAGTGTATTTTGTATCCTAAATATAGGAATAAATAAAAAACAGTGATTTCACTTAAGTTAAGGGATACAGTATAACTGATTTGAAGTTCTGATCAATATACTGCTACAACTAGGTCAATAAAAATTAAAGCACATTAAATTATTATTTACTTATTTATGATGGGACATGGGTGTTTGATACACAAAAGTCATTGAATATACCTATGGATTGGATCACAAAAGCAGAATTCTAAACATATGGAGGGAGCCTTTGCATATTTTTTGTTCTTTTTTTAGCAGTAGTAATTGAATATAAGGCCTTTATTATTAAGCTTTATTCTTCAGCCCTTTTTACTTTAAGACAATCTTACTAAGTTGCTAGGCTAGCACCGAGCTTACAACTTCCTGCCTCAGCCTTCTTGAGTGCTGGATTACATACATTTGCCACCATACCTGCTTCCTGTCTGTTGTTTCTATGTATGTCATTTATTCTCTTGCTTAGACTGTAGGCTCCCTGGAGCAAAGAAGCCATTCTTATAAATGTGTGCCTCTTTGTGTGTCCCTATTACTATTCCTCAAACTCATGACGTAAATCAAAAGCCATTTTCTGATGTTCCTAGATTCTGTGGGTGGTGAGCTCACCAGGCACACTACGGTACGAGAACTATGAACGCTCTGATATTCTCACTCAGTCCTAAGCTGAGGAGCTAGTATGTCAGAGTGCTGTGGATGAAGGTGGAAAAGAGGAGACCCGAGACCCAGTCAGAGGCTTTAGTTCACATGGCAACAGCAGGATCCTGAGTACCAGTACTTCCTCATGTCCATTTCTGGGGGCCTAGTCCCGCAGGATGATGCAAGAGAGCCAGGTGACACCTTAAATGTGTGGATGATGTTATGAAAGGGGAATCTAGAGCACTAGGAGCCCTCACCTTTTAACCGGAGAAGTCAGCAAGCCATGCTTGCCTAAGAACAAGTAAGACAGTATTTCTATTTAACAGAACACTATCTCTGCCTGACAAGTCTGAAAGATAAGTTGCCCTTCGCTTCAGAGGGTAGAGAGGTCTCTGTCTTCTGGGCTGTTCATTCTGCCAGCATCTTCCCAATGATAATCTGGAACAAAGGCACTGGTGCTTTGGCAGAAGACACACAGAAATGGGGAAGACGTATGGGCAATGGCCTCAGCAGGGGGCCCACTAAGGCGGGGGGCTGGAGCTACCTAGGGGCTTCTCCACTCCCCTACCTGATGGCTGAAAGCCTGTGCTCAGCTGGGACCGTTACCTGGAACCACAGCCTCGGAGTTGAGGTTGTCACACCTGTGGGTTGTAAGAAAGCCACCAAGGGCAGCCCATACTCCTCAGAAAAGGAGGCAGATTTGGCTCTAAATTTGGGGTCTGGCCGTGCAACACTGGAGTAGAGCATGCAGGGCAAGACATCGTGGTCGTCTGTAGAGAGCCTGCCCGCGAGTACAGAATGAACACAGGTCTGTGCTCACTGCAGATGTAAGCGCGCTCTGGTCTGCAGGAGGCATGCCCTTACGCAGGCTGCTACTCTGGCCACACAGTGTACCGGGAAGACAATGGCCACATGAAGCTACTGGCTGTGGCCTGAGGACAGTCACGTGCCTAACTGAGCCTTGGCACGCTGGGCACCCTGGAAAGCACTGGAACGTACAGGGCCTGTCCCTCCTGCCTCACAGGCCATGTCAGGTGAGCACAGTCCACTGAGCCTCGCTCAGAGCTGGGCGAACGGCCAAGGGCTCTGAGGACCGCTGGGGGACACGTGCCTGCTCAGAGGCGGAAGTCTGTAGAGCATCTGAGCAGGGGCTCCTTGGACTCTGAGCAGAGTGAGCTCAGCTTCTACATTAGTCCCTTTTGATTCGTCTGAGTTACAGGGAGCAGCAAGGAGAGCGCCTGGTTTTCTGCCCTCCATGGGCTGGACAGCAACAGGACTGAATGGATCATTCCACGGCCTCTGGAATTCCCCACACCAAGGGCCGGGCTCTACAGAGTGAAAGGAGAATGAAAAGTGTGTGTGTGTGTGTGTGTGTGTGTGTGTGTGTAGAGCAGGGATAGGATGTTGAGAGGGGGTGAGGAACACATAGGCAGCCATTGGCAACACAGGGTGACTACATTCAGTTTATTCAAGCAGCTAGCAGCGCCATGGCAAGAAGTCCACATTACCATTGGTGTCGTCAACGTAAAGGACACACTTGTGTTGACAAGATGGTTGCTACTCCTACTGCCAAAATGCAGACAGTTTTCTATTACCTGATTTATATTATTTTATCAATTAAAAACTAAGATGGGATTTATCCATTATGATGAGATAAACTGTTAAAATGGATTAACATGAAGTCGATATAGCTAATTTATGAAGCATAACACAGGACGTGTCAAAGGAGCAAATGACTCGATTGAAACATACTGCATTTATTTATGACAGTGCAGAACATTCTGTTTTTAACAATTTTACCTGTTTAACAGAAATCAGGTCAGGAACATGATGCGGTGACAGGGAGCAACACGACTGGCCAACTGGAGAAAGCGTGCAGGACACTCTCTGGGAGGAACGACGTGAGAGCAGCTGGTCACAGGGCTCCCCAGCTGAGAGCTCTGGTGCTTCCATAGGCAAGCCGCCCTGGGCAGGAAGCCTCCAGACAGGCGAAGGCTTTCGTTTGGCACAGGGACTGTCCCCGAGGACCGAGGGCCTCGTCTCCTCACTGCACTGCGCTTATGCCGAGACATGGAGAGTTTTCATTTGCTCTGCGGCGGTTTCCACAGTCCCCCCCCCCTCGGGGCCTCCACCATGCCATCTGGACGCTGCATCATGTCAACACGCCACATGCACATGGCCCTGCACACAGATACACTTAGGCAGTGGAGGACTCCGCAACGATGGCAGGAACTCACGGGACTCTTACGCTGGGCCCTAGTGACACATCCATATTTCTCGGTGGCAGCCAGCTTTGGAAACAGTATCTGGCCATGCCCCAGTGAAGCCTAGCAGCCCACCCCTTGCTTGGCAGGCACCACTGGGCCTGTCCTAGCTTCTGCCATCTCTCTCAGACACATTCCTGTCTTTGGAAACATGAAAAGTCCCCAAACAAATGTGCCCTTCTCCAATGAAACACATTTTCCATTCAGTGACAAATACTGACTTCAAGGTAAAATGAATGCAGGCCGCTGAGGGTTCTTAGAACACTTCCTTAAGAATGAGAGATGCGCACGGTGTCACAGCCATCCTCAAGGTCTGCCTATTAACTTAAATGCACCCAGTGTGTTTGTACAGTGTGCCCAATGGCTGGCAGATTAGGATCCTAGAAGTCACACCTGTGAGTAGCAGAAAATATACATACAGTGCTGCACCGTGGTCCATGTGAAAAAAGACATGTTCGAACGTATCTCTCCCTCTCCATATGTACACATAATGTACCCTGCGTGCAGAGTCAGGCACGCACGCAGCAGTCTTTCCCT
>PVJA010037236.1:0-20535 GCA_004027025.1 Myocastor coypus
AGACCTATAATCCTAGCACTCTGGGAGACAGAGTCAAGCTAAAAACAAGTTCAAGTCCAGCTTAGGGAACTTAGTGTGTCAGAATAAATAATAACACAAAGGCTGGGATGTATAAGGGCCTTAGGTTCAATCTCTAGTAGCACACACACACACACACACACACACACACACACACACACACAAATACTGTAGTAGTAGTAGTAGTAATAATAATAATAATAATAATAATAATAAAGGTTATGTGGCATTGGTTGATACCTTTCTTGACTATCATTTAAGCACTAAATTCTTTGAGGGTAGGAGATGTTTTGCCTTTTCTTTACAGTCTGAGAACCTAGCACAGTGGTTCACATTTACTACATATGTGCAATACATACTTACAGCCCTAAGCAATTACAGTATCTTTAAGGTAATAGAGGAACAGGTCATGTATTTACTTATCTGGGGAAATATTCATTTCTATTTATAAAATGTTCTGTTTGTAAATTTACTTCAGATTTAGACAGAGGCAGAAATGTCATTTATATTATAAACCTGGAGATTTCCTTAAAGTTCAGTTAACATAATATACTTTTCTTGAGTTAAACAAATATTCCAGGGATCAAAGAGACATATTTAGTTCAGAGCCTACAGGGTCTCACTACATAGATCAGACTCACAGTGGTTCTCCTGTTTTCAGTCTCCTAAGTGCTGAGATTATAGATGCATGCCACCATGCCCATTCTCAATCACCATCTCAGGGGCAGGGCTGGCACAACATGCCAGGAGTCGAACCCAGTCCCTGCACTTGCATAAGCAAGGGATTTAGTCTGCTGAGCTATCCAGCCAGTCCTTCAAAGCCATGATTGCAAAAACACAGAGATGCATCTTACTTGACGCAAGGGCACACACTTGTAATACCAGCTATTCCAGAGGCTGGGGCAAAAGGATTGCAAGTTCAAGGCCATTGCAGGCAACCCAGTGTAAGGATTTGTTGGTCTTACTGTGAACGATTCTACTCTGGGGAGACACGGAGGTAGGAATGAGAAAGATAGACAAGATGAAAAGCTGGGCTAGGTGGTCACTAGTTTGTCTGATGGACAAGACTAACTGGATGCACAGGAAAATGATTCTCTATTTATACTTTTGCAAAGTTTGTATCACATGACACAATGTTACTTAGTGACTAATAGCTGGCCTGAACCAGACACGATGTTTTTCTCAGCACTGGGGTAGTTTATTGGCTTTAGGCACTGAGGCCTACAACACTTGATCAATTTCCTGGCTTCCTGCAGCTTTCAGCAACCCAATGAAGCTTTCTCTCAAAATAGAAATAAAAGCATCGGAAATATAGTTGGTGCTGGTTTACATAAGGGTTCACAACAAAGAATTTATTTCCCAACAGATAAAACTAGAAGCTTTGAGTCCTCTGATGGCCAACCCTCAGAAAATTAACTTGCTCCCACCCACAATATTCTATTGAGAATGTTTAATTCCAACCGGGCATGAGGGTCTACGTTATGAGGACATGAATACCAGGAGGGGAAATCTGGGGGCCACCTTGCTAGTTTGCTACCAAAATGGCTAAGTCATTTGTTTAGAAAATCTCCCCTCTGAAGCTAGCTTATACACATAATCATCAGGTCAAAATTCTCATTTAATTCACTCAGTTGAGGCTGGTAGTTCTTGAAGTAGAAGAAAGAGTCTGAAAGTTTCTGGAGCACATTGTCAGGAAGTACTGGGCTTTCTTTATTTGCTTTAGGCTGTTTGTTGGTTTTTGGTTGCTTTGTATGGGTGTGTGTGTGTGTGTGTGTGTGTGTTTTTCTGGAACTATAGAATCAATATTCTTAGTCAGGGAATCACAGTTTGGAATTAGTTTTTATGCCATTCTGTGAAACAGAAGGGTCCCAGTAAGGCACTGGAGGAGAGTTACATGAGCGATAGCATCTTTTTCCCTAACAATGAAACTATTAACTCACCAAAGAATCATTTCAGCATTGTTAGCTGTTAATTTATATACTGAAAATCTGAGGAAGATTTCAATTTTTCAAAATTTAATAAATGATAGAATTCTTTATATAGCATCTCTTACAGAAGGCCAATGTGTGGTCGGACTACTTTACATGACAGGAGGCTTAGACTCTGATCCGAAACGGTAACAGCAACCAAAATGCCAAAACTGCACAGGAGGAGTACACTTAGTAGCTTATTCCTTTCTGCTAGTGGACACCATGGAGGAAGCATCGTCAGTCTCTCTTCCGACTTCTGTCATGTCTAAGTCAGAGTCTCTCAAGGAGCCCAAACAGCTATGGAAGCTCTTCATCAGAGGGCTGAACTTTGAAACAACTGATGAGAGTCTGAGGAGCCATTTTGAACAACGTGGAACACTCACAGACTGTGTGGTAATGAGAGACTCAAACACCAAGCATACCATGGGCTTTGGGTTTGTCACTTATGCCACTGTGGAGGATGTGGATGCAGCCATGAATGCAAGGCCACACAAAGTGGACGCAAGAATTGTGAAACCAAAGAGAGCTGTCTCAAGAGAAGATTCTCAAAGACCAGGTGCCCACTTAATGGTGAAGAAGATCTTTGCTGCTGACATTAAAGAAGGTACTGAAGAACATCACCTACGAGATGATTTTGAACAATATGGAAAAATCAAAGTGATGGAAATTATGACTGACTGAAGCAGTGGAAAGAAGAGTGACTTTGCTTTTGTAACTTCTGATGACCATGATTCTGTGGACAGGATTGTCATTCAGAAGTATGACACTGTGAACACCCACAACTGTGAAGTGAGGAAAACCCTATCAAAGCAGGAGATAGCTGGTGCTTCAACCAGCCAAAGAGGTCGAAGTGGTTCTGAAAATTTTGGTGGTGGTTGGGGAGGTGATTTGGGTGGCAACAACAGTTTCGGTCATGGAGGAAACTGCAGTGGTCAAGGTGGCTTTGGTGGCAGCCGTGGTGGGGGTGGATATGGTGGCAGCAGAGATGGCTGCAATGGGTTTGGTAATGAGGGAAGCAATTATGGAGGTGGTGAAAGCTATAATGAACTTGGTAATTACAACAGTCAGTCTTCAAATTTTGGGCCCATGAAGGGAAAAAACATTGGAGGCAGAAGCTCTGGGCCCTATGGTGGTGGAGGCCAATATTTTACCAAACCATGAAATCAAGGTGGCTAAGGTGGCTTCAGCAGCAGCAGTAGCTATGGCAGTGGCAGAAGTTTTTAAACACTTCCAGGAAACAAGGCTTAGTATGAGAGGATAGCCAGAAAAGTGACAGGGAAGCTACAGGTTACAACAGAATTGTGAACTCAGCCAAGCACAGCGGTGGCAGGGCCTAGCTGCTACAAAGAAGACATATTTTAGACAATACTCATGAGTGTGGGCAAAAAACTCAAGGACTGTATTTGTGACTAATTGTATAACAGGTTATTTTACTTTCTGCTCTGTGCAGAGAGTAAAACATTCCAACAAAGGTTTTTAATGTAGACCTTATTTTTGCACCCATGCTGTTGATTGCCAAATGTGATAGTCTGATCACGATGCTGAATAAATGTGTCTTTAAAAGAAAAAGAAAACACAAAGAAAGCTAAGAACATGCGCTTGCTGAAAAATCAACCCTCTGATTTTAACTGTGCCTTCAGGAGCCATGTCAAGCAGGTGGGCCTCCTTTCCTGCATGATAGCTCATGCACAGCAGAGTAATTCTTCCTCTTATGCACAAGTAATAAAGAATGAATTGATAGTGCAACTGTAAGTAATTATTATTTAAATCCTTCAAAGTCCTGTTCTATTTGCTTTATTTCAAGTCTTCATCTTTTCTTCAAAGATGTGATTTAGTTTGAAGTTTATCTTACTTTTTTATCTAAATCTGTGTGGTTTTACTAAATGCAAAAACAAATACTTGTTGCACTTCTCAGGCTGTGAATTTGATTCAACAGCCCTATGAAAATATGAAGTTTGACGGAAGCAAATTTTTCCTGCATTCATATCTATTTGCCCACAGAAGAATGTACAAACCACGTAGAAATCCTCTCTTGTCTGTCTTCCAGCTGGTTGACAGGTATTCTTTGGGTTTACTTGGAGTCCATGATGAGATCACTTACTCCCTAGAGGCCCATTTCTCCCTTGCCTAAAGCCTTCCTGGTGTTAATTAGGTGTAAGAAGAGACACAGAACTGACTCTTTCAGGAGCAACCTTTACTTCACATTCATTGAGTGCATCTCAGCAGTGCTGATGCAGTCACACCTTTGATTGCTGGGGAGGCTTGATTACGGAGGAATCCCTGGAGCGCTAGCCAGAGTCCAGAGGAAATTCAGCCAATGAACTACCAGTGAAAGAATGGAGTTTCGTTACCAGTTTGTTCAATATTATTATTCTTGAGGACTAACTACTTTTGATATATTGTCTTGCTGTCAGTAGCTGATTGCTGTCTTTTCTCTGACCTTCCTAAATTTTGAAAATGCTTCTTCTATGATAGTAGAATTTCCATATGGCTCCATGCCCCTTTGAACTGATACCACTTGGAAAAGTATTTTGATTTCTTTCTATTCCCCAACAGTTGAGATGACCAACTGAGCCGTGTAGAGCATTTTCACAATGCTGATATCTTGCCCTGCCAATCATTTTATGTACATTTTTCTGTACATCTTCAAAATCATATTGAAAAAGCAATCCTTGTTTACTCAGTGTAATGCAAACAGTATTTTAAACTACTGTAATCAGTGATTTGTGCAGCATCAAGAACAAATAATCATACCTTACTTTTACTTATTTATGTCTGATCACTATCCAATGATTACTAAGGATGAAACAAAGCTAAATGAGTAGCATACTTAAAGTAAAATCAAAAGAAATGGACACACTTCCTTTTCAGGGCTATGTGAAATCTATTCTCACTTTGAATGTGACTATTGTGGGTTTAAAACGTGAACAAAACTGGATGTTACAACAGCCTGCTATCTCGTTCAAAGGAAAATTAGGCTGTAAGAAGGTGTTACCTAATTTAAGTCTTTGGAGCTTTAGCATAATAGGAAATAGAAACTAAAATCAGATTCTCATTTTGACTTCTACTGCATATTTCTAATTTATACGTAATTAATAATGCATTTTATTGTAATAAGAATTTGTTGAGTACCATAAACCATTCATTTCCAGGAGCCTGACAGTCTTTTCGCAGGAGGAGTTAGAGCTGTTTTGAGATTACTGCATGTTGGCCGAAATAGAATTTGAGAGCTGAAATGCTCTTATTCATTTTTCATCAGGTTATATCTGAAGAAATATATTCTAAAGGAATCACAGAAAGGAAAATTACTATATGATAGCTCCTTTTATAAAAATAAGCTCAATAATAAGCTTTGAATATAATATTATTCTCACATGTCATAGCATATCACTGACTTGGGACATTTTGATCTTATGAATCTATGCATGGGGTTCTCAGAGAACAAATGACAATTCCAGGTTCTCTCAATACAATAAGCAATGCGTAAATAATGCTTAAGTTATTGATGAGAATAATAGCACCTCACAGATGCTTTAAACTGATAGAAAGTTACAATGCATTTAAAACACTATATAACATTCAAAAATAGTCTTGCCTCTATACTATCCAACTTTTAGTGGAAAATTACAAATTTGCTAAAATTATGGGTTACCTCTGCCTTGCAGATCATTAAACCAAAACTTAATAACAGTCATAGATTGCAAGTCAATTGATGGATCATTCTGTGTACTCATCGTTTTTCTCTCTGAATCTCTCCAGGATTTTTCATACAGTACCATAAAGAAGATAAAATATTCTGGCTGAAATCTCTATAGCTACATTTCCATTGTATAAGCAGTGATAAATCGTGGTAAGACTGGTACATGATGAATAAATATACCGACACAATCCGGACAGTTTTGAGAATAAAAGGCAATCCTAGTAATAATTATGCTAGGACCTTATGTAGTCACCTGGCACATGAGTAGAGATTGGAAAACTGTTGATGAAAATATATTTCATGTATATTTTGTCTGTATTATTTGTCTTCTTCTGCCAAAAGAGTAAGAATCATTTTCTTATGTGTGTAAAACTTTTTTTCTGTACCAAGGTAAAAAGGATAGCAGAGTAATTCTACTCTTAAATAAGCTGGGACACTTTCCTTGTTAATATCTCTAAAACTGTTACATAGATTGCCCAGCCAATTGATATTTGAATATTACTATATTCAAATAAATAATACAAAAGATAATTACAGGAGAAGGGTTTCTATCCAAAGATTTTGCAGGATATACATTTACACATATATGAATATGTATTTTGTACAGATTGCTTGGCTTAAACAGATAAATGGGAGTAACTAATCTTGAATACTTTTTTAAAGATTTAAAAATCTTTAAATGTTGGCTAAAATGCAATTTTCGAAGCACTGAGAGTTATAAATGCACACAAATGATGTGTTGCACTTATTGGAATATTTTAATGCTACTCTGTGTAAAAACTCTTCAATATCAAGTTTTCTTTTAATAACAGTTTCCAAGTTATTCTATCTTCCCTTATATTTTCTACTGTTTTATTTACTATTTTTTACTTTTTTGCCTATTCAATTTTCTTTTGTTCTTTGTTATTTGCGTGGTCACATTCTATTTTACTCTTTTTTAAGTCAGGAAATTATAACTTAAATTTTTAAAATTTTACTATATACCACAGACAAAAATTTTGGGTGTATTTTCCTAACATGGTGGTATTCAGTCAATAAATGTATCAGTCGGAGCCCAGCAGGATGGCTTAGTGGCATAAAGCACCTGTAGGTGGTTACAGGGACAGGCGGTTCGATCCCTGGCACCACATGCTGCACCAGCCCTGCCCTCAGGGCAGGCTAAGCCAGCCATAAAAATAAATAAACAAACAAACAGAAGTTCTCAAACAAGAAAAATAAATAAATAAATAAATAAATAAATAAATAAATAAATAAATGTATCAGTCATCTTTGCTTTGGTGACAACCCTCAAACCTCAGTGGTTTATCTCACACACACACACACACACACACACACACACACACATACACACAACACACCTCATTTCTCTTTTGTGTTCCGTGCTACCTATAAGCATAATAACATGGTTGTACTACTTATATTTTGTTCATGAGAATCTAGACTGAAGGAACATTCTCTCTGTAAGAGGTGTCATTCTTCTTGCAAGAAAAAAAGAAAAGTCATCAAGGTTCACCATGCTGATTGGGTGTGATATATATATATATAATTATTTTCTGGCTTCCCACTGGCCAGATCATGTCAAATGTCCAAGAGTGATGATAAGGGATGTGGGACATGTGTTTCTTCTGTTGAGTAGTGCTTCAAGTCACAGCCAGCAGGAAAGGTTGAGAAATTGGAAATGATGAGGCAATTTACTATAGCAACTCAAGTCTTCATCTCTGACAAAAGTGTTCCTCAGGGGTCTTGTATGCTTAGAGGCAAGGCTTAGGAAAGTTAATTAGAGATTAGAACACTAACTCATCAACTAATCCTAAAAGCAAAAGGCCAAACAATCATGAACCAAAATAAACTTTGCTTCCTTCAAGATTTGTATGTCATGTCTTTATTCTAGCAATAGAAAGGTGGTTAATAGAGATAATTTGTACAGAGAACATGGTTGTTGCTCTGACTGTCCTTCACTTTAAAAGCCTCTGGGACTGATTTGCAAGAGAAATTTGGAAGTGTTTGGAAATAATGGCTGTTGAAGCCATAGAATGGTAGGAAGAGAGCTTGTCAGGAGGACCAGAACACTGACAGTAACTCAGAGAGTAAATACTGTGCTCATAAAGTTGAAGATGGGAAGGAAGATTTTTGGAAATTGGACTACAGATTATTCATATTACATTCCAGCAAAGAATCTGCTCTCATTTTGTCCATACTCTAAGGCTTTGCATGAGGCTAAATTTAAAAATGATGGGCTAATCAATCTGGGGAAATTTCAGGACAGTATAGCATTTAGACTGAAGCATGGAAAGTTCTGGCTAATCTTTGCTAAATTTACAGAGAGAATTCAATTAGGATCAAAAACCAACTTGGAAGATTTTAAAATCTTGCAGTTTTGCCAGAAGAGAATTCCAGGTAAAGTCTGATCTAAAGAAAGTGTGGCTTCTGTAAAGATAGCACCATTAAAAAGAAGCCACATACTTTGCACTGGGACAAAAGGAAAGACACCATGACCCAAATAGAAGTTGGCCAGATATCACCCATTATACACTCAAAGATTCTTCCACAAGTAGGGTGTCAGGCATCCTGTTCATTGAGGTTTGTCTAAGGAAGTGTCTTATTAAGTCCAGCCTTTCAGACACTCAGAGGTGGCAGCAGATATGGTCCCAGTGTATTCCCCTACCACTTGGACTGGTAACAGATCTTTGTGTAATACATGTCATGCAAGTTTTCTTCACTTTTAAAGCATACAGAATGCAAGAGTTGATAGGTCAAAGAGGCCTTCACCCCCACGCAAAATATGAATGGATCAGACTCTATGCTTAGGAGACCCCAAGAGAGTTATGAGTTAGACTGCAATGGAAACACTAAGGATTTGGAGGTACTACACTGGTAACTTGCAAATATACCAAAGAAAGCTACAGGGTGGGAGTGAAGTGAGTAAAGTCAGCCTTTATGACTATAAGGGTAGAGTTGGCCAAGACCTGTGGAGCTACAATTTTCCCACTGTATGCCTCAGATGCTGCACATGACACTATAGGATTTAGCATTTGTCCACTGGATTTTGGATGTGCTTGATCCAATTGCTTTGTATTCTTCTATTCTTCCCTTTGAGGATTGAATGTTTACTTTATTCTGTTGTACCTTGGGACTATCTAATTTGTTTTATTTAATTTTTATGGGAGCTGACAGCTTAGAGTTACCTTGAGTCCCAGAAGAAACTTTGGGTTGGACTTTTAAGAAAATCTAGAAACACATTTTAAGGCCAAGCCAAATAACAGATTAAAGGAACTGCAGGTAGGCACAGAGGCTGAGAGTTCAATCTCCAAGCCTTCCGAGCCATCCCTGCGCCCAGGCTGTGCTGAGATGGCAATTGAGACTGGGCGTGGTGGCATGTGCCTATGATCCCAGCTCATAGGAGACCATAAACAGGTAGATCATTATGAGTCTGATCTAGTAGTGAGACCCTGAATACCCTGTAGACTCATCCCTAAAAATACAGAAAAACATTTTACATAACAAGATGGGCATAAACTTTTAGGGGTAGGACACAGTATTTGGATAGGGATGAAAAGCAGTCTTCAAAATGCTGTGTACAGAGTTGTGTCAGAAGGTAATTAGGTCACAGTGCGCTAATCTTGTCAGTGGACAAATTCATTGATGAGTTCATAGCTCATTATGCTTTCAGGAGGTAGGTCCAGATTGGAGGACTTAGATCACCAGGAGGCATGACTCTGAAGGGTGCATCTTTTCACTGGCTCTTTTCCTAGTTTTGCCCTAGAGAATTTTCCTCTAGCATATCTATCACCTATGATAATTTTACCTTGCCACAGGCTAAAACTCAGTGGAGCCAGTGCCTGCTGGCTTCTGACATTTTGAACCAAAATAAATCATTACTTTTTGTAAAATATACCTAACATAGGGTCTATAAGGTCTTACTACACAGACTGGGCTTGTAGTGATCCTCATGTTTTCAGCCTCCAAGCACTGGGATTACAGGCATGTGCCACTATGCCCAATCTCAGTCACTGTCTCAGTGAGCCCCTGGCGGAGGGCTGGCACTGCACACTGGAATAAAAGCACTCGCTGTACCTGCCTGTGCAGACAATTTAGTCCACTGAGCTATCTGACCAGCCCATCATTCCTTCTTTAACAAGTATGCCCCATGTATTTTGCCCCGGCAGCAAGATGGTAATTAATATATTGAGTCACTTGATCAAGACCACATTTGCTGAGCAGGTGTTCAAACTTAGGCCTCTCCGATCCAAAACTGTGTTACCACCTAAAATTACACAATTAAAGCATGGAAGAGGTGGCTTTCATCTGTTGTGGTAATCCATTTACTCCCACAAATAAAGCCAGACCAATAATTGGAGACTCAGAGAATTCTTTCTTCAGTTATTCCATTAAAACCTGTTCACTTTGTGTGACACCTTCCTTTACTTTAGTTTTCTCACATATAAAAGAAATCAAAAGTTCCTACTTATTCTATCATTCTAGATCCTTCAGCTACTATCAGGGAAACATTTGCCCTAAAGGATCATATAATGAGAGATACTTGTAACTGATAATCGTGAGCTAGAAATAAGACTTAAATGGTCATATTTGAAAGAAATTGAAGTAACATCCGTAATTTCAAGCGACGTGTTTCATTCTCATTCTCCACCTTTAATCTCAAATAGCTCTGCCTTCATTTCATTTGTGATAAAAAAAAAGATTAGCACAATTCCATGTAGCATTTTCAAACCCTTGAAAACCAAGCTGCTTTTAGATGATGCAATCCTCTTATTTTGAAGATCGGATGCACCCTCCTTGGTGACCATGTCATCCCCACATGTCTACTGATAATCTGAGGTGCAGCTCACAGAGTCATCCCACCACCCAAAAAAGTGTTCGTGGAGATTAACTTTCTGGAATTCGCTTTTATTAAAATTGCCACAGTCAGACAACTTCAAATGAAAATACTGAAATGCTATCTCAGAATCTCTTTCATCTTTTAATCTTTCAAAGAACTAACTCATTAATTCATTGATTCTTTGAACTGCTTGCTTAGTCTCCATTGCATTAATTTCTGAGCCAGTTGCTATCATTTTCTCCCTTGTACAAGCTTTGAGCTTGGCTTGCTTTTCCTTTTCTAGAAAACTTTTAGGTTCTGCATTCAGGTGTTTATTAGAGCTCACTCTATTTTTCTGATAAATGAGTTCACTGCTATAAATTTCTCTCATAGGACTGTTTTCATTATGTTTCACTGTAATATATCTGCTAAGTCCATTTGTTCAAAAATTTGGCTCAGCTCTACTATTTTATTGTTAATTTTTGTCTAGTTGATTTATTTGTGACAGTAGAATATTGAGGTCCTCCATTATTTCTGATTTTATCTTTTTTTTTTTTTTCTACACGGCATCGTTACTTCTATTGTTACCACCTCAGAGAGTCAATGTGGGTGGTTATTGAATTATTCTAACTTATTACCCCATGATTTTACCTTTGTGAGCTGGAAGTCTGGGATTGCATCTTATTTATATATCTATTCAATGTCTGTTGTTGTTGTTTAATTCCTGGGTTGATGCTTGTGAATTGTAGATAGTGGTTAGCTTTGTTGCTCATGAAGGAAGTGGCTATTTTTCAAAGTTTTCGTACAGGAGCAGCTGGCTTTGGGTTTAAGTCTGTTGCAAAATCCTACTTCTTCAATTTCTCGGAATTAAGTAGTTGCTACATATTTGGCCAGATCCTAGTTTTGGGACACTGGCCTACAGTATTTTTTTTTTTTTTTTATTACTATTAGGCAACTTCTGCCTTGGTATACCAGGAAGAACAACTGTTTAGAGCAATTGTGTCACTTTCGCTAGATTAGACAATCAGCAATAGCAATAACATCAAACACAGCCTAGAAAATGACCACCAGAGTTGACTATTAACCTTAACCACATGAAGTAGATTTGTGGTTGTTATAGCTTATGTCTAGTTGCCCCCCCCCCCAAAGCCTCATGCAATCATGGGGTGGGGACTTTTAGAGTTTATGACTTGACTCAAACTTGCAACAGACTTAAATCCAAATCCAAAACTGGGATTATGTGTTTTAATATTGATGGGATTATGGGTCTGAGTACTGCTGCGATTACTTGACTCATGATCCATTGGGTTTATGTGTTTTAGTATGGATGGGGTTATCAGTCTTAGTATGGCTGGGATTTTGGGTGTGGCCTAAGGTGGATAAACTGAGGCAGAGAGCGTGAATATAATATAAAGAGAGGCCAAGAGACAGAGACAGAGAGACAGAGAGACAGACTGATGCTGTTGCTTTCTGCTCCGCTGGTTATTTCGTTGCCGCTGTCACCATTGTTGCTATTCCACCACCATGAACTTCTGCTCTCTGCCATGTGCCTCTCTGCCTTGGAGCCAGCCAAGTATGGACTGAAACCTCCAGTAACTGTGAGCTAAATAAACCTTTCCTTCCTTCATTTTGGGTGTAGGGTATTTGTCCCAGCAACAAGAGAAGAGTAATTAAGACGGTGGTTATATAACAAAATATAAAATAAACCAGAAAATTGCATATAGTGATTAAACTCAATATAACAATTGTACCCTTAGTGGAGTAATTTTAAATGGATTAGAGGAAACACAGAAAAGCTTAGAAGCAAAGCTGAAGGACAAAGTAAGTTCATGCAATGTTTGGAAATCTGGTGAGGAAGGCAGGAGGGAAACAGGAAGGAAGAAACAAAAGCAAAAACATTGTATTAGCAACACAAACTAGAAACCACGTTCACGTTCCTATAAAAATAAGGTGAAACAATCGGGAAAAAAAAAGAAAAAAGAGAGAGAAAGAAAAAAATAAGAAAAACAAACTTCACTTCAAGATGTCTCTGCTGTCACTGGCAGATATTGTGGCAGAGTCCAGACCCAAGGCAATGAATCCCAGAATTCCAGCTCTAGCTTTGCAGTGGAGTAGTGGATGGTCCCAGTGAGTCTGCACCTTTAACTCCACCAAAGTTCAGCCTGGTTTCTGGCCTTGAGGCTGGAAACAGACCTAGTCAGCCTGCAGCAGTACATACCCCTACTGCAGACTTGAGATTGGCCTCAGCACTAGAAGGCACTAGATGCCACCAGATGTTCCTCTGAGTTTTCAGCTCAGGTGGCCGCTCTACAAGATGGCTCCCAGCCAGTCATCTTCTCCTGTGGCATATGTGAACTTCACCATCTACTACTATTCGCTGCATCCACTGCTCCATTCTGCTGGTGTGTTTCTCTATGGAAGTCCCTGGGCTGGGGTCACCAGTAGTCACTGTTTACCTGCAATTTTTTTTGTGTGTGGGCCCGGGGTTTGAACTCATGACCTTGTACTTGCCAGGTAGGCACTTGTGCCACAGAGCTATCTCCCCATCCCCTTATCTGCAACTTTGAGCTGCTCCTCGTACTCAATGGGATGAGGCTCAGGGAGGTAGCACCATGTGCCACTCCTCTAGCTCTGTTAAAGCTTCTCTTTGTGCTCAGTCCTTGGGCTTCAGTTCTTGCTTCAGATCTTTCCTGTCTCCCAGGGACCCACCGTCCTTATTCTTCTCCTCCCCTTCACATTCATGTATTCCAATGTCCAGAAACCAAATCTCAGAAAGGCTATTTCTTCACACTCACCACTCCACTGTCTTCCAAGAAGCCCTATCTCAGAATCATAAGACTTGTAAAATACTGAATCCAGAGGAAGTCTGATAATAGGTTGTCACTGACAGAAATATAAAGTTGTACAACCACTTCGGAAAGAAATATCAAGGTATCAGAAAGCCTGAGATATTTGCACACTAAGATGAAGTTATTTTATTATCATGCTTGTGCAACAAGATAGACACTAGAAATGTTTAATACAGCATCTATGGAAAAGTATAAACAATTTCAATTTTCATCACCAGAAAAGGCCATAAAGGAACTATGATAGATGTGAACTCTGGCGTGCTACTCATCAATCAGTATGAATGAGCCAAAGGAAGAACATGAAGAAATTTACAAAAGTACCTGAACAACATGAAGAAATTTGCAAACACAATAAGGAGTCTAAAATACATGAAAGCAGAATATAAACTGTAGATATACCTTGTAGACACAGCTTTTGGGCGTTCTTAGATATACATCCCAAGTCATGAACTATATCATAGAAGAACCTATAAACGGTGCTGAGAGATAACAAGTAAAACTGAAGAAATGACACTTATGGTGTAAGAAATTTGGGGGTTCACAGGCACACTTTCAGTTGTATCTGTTTTTCCTCATTCTTAAGTGATTATTGTACACATAGTTATTTATTATCTTTTATATTTTTGCATAACATAGAAACTATGAAAACAAACATACAAGTTTGGATATGTCCCACTTAGAATGAAAATCACTGGCTTGTCAGTTTACAATTAGTATTAATGTAATTCAGGAAGAGCATTTTAAGTATCAATCATGAATTCCAATAAGTGCCCTTGACCACTATTTTCACCCTCAACTGTAGGAGAGCCCAAACTTGCTAGAAACTAGTAAAGGCAGGACAATATTTTTACTAGTTAGTTAATAGATTGGTCCAAACACTATTAGCAAATTCTCAGTACCGTTAAAAAAGGTAAGAAAAGTAACAATGGTGGATATTAGAAGGGAAATGCTTTTATCAGTGGTCTCCAGAAGTCTTAAGAAACAGGCTTGAGATAATCACTCCTTGGGATCAAACTTCTTTCCAAGCTGTCACCCAAGGAGAAGCAAAGAAAATGATAGGTGTGCCAGCTCCAGGTACTCTCTACTTCATTTGCTCATTAATTTTCTTAGTAGCAGACCAGTCAATGAAGATTTGGTTTCCAATGCTAAAGTCATAAAATATTTTCCATATACTTTGGTCTCTATTAAGACTTTGAGCTGCACTTACTCAGAGTACTGCAATAATCTTATCCTACTCATTATAATGGTTACATAATGTCTAGCATCCCACATTTCTGCAAACACTCTGTACTCCAAAACACCCTGACTCTATTCCCCTGAATTTATCTCCCCTAGTTAGCTCTCCTAGCAAACTTCTACGCATTTCTCCACCACACCTTCCAGAGCTACTTATTCCATTTCCAAGTCTTAAATTCTTGTCTTTAATGAGGCATCGCTTCCCTAGCTTCACTTTTTTTACTTCTTTCAGTCATGGTCACACTTTGTCCAGTCTTCGGTAGACATTCCAAGTGTTAAACTAGGTCACTAGTCTTCCCCCACTACTGAGCTTTCTATTATTCTTTCTTTTTTTTTTTCCCGGAAATTCATCTTTTAAAAATGCCCCAAGTTCTTCATTTCTCTGCCTAAATATCAACTGTCATGAAACACAGATACCTACTTTCTCTATCACTGAACACGAGCAAATAAATACTGTTGCAGAAAAATGGCAGTCAGTTGACTCAAGTCCCTTTTTACCTAGAATATAAACCAAAGAAAATTTAACCCTAACTTTGATCTTACTCTGTTTTATACAGTGTTCTTTCTTGTCTTCCAATTTTGTGATTACAACATTTTCCTCTATTCGGTTCTTAAGCACCTCATCCATTCCGTTTCCTTTCCACATTATTCACAACTTAAAATCTTGAATCATATTGAATTGAGAAAAGAAAATCAATAAAATTAGAATTTCTAATGATACAGCCAATTTAACTACAAGTTCATGTACATCTGTACCCATATGCTCTATTTTCTCTCCTATTAAAAAATTCTCATCTCTGACTGTAATACCATCTATCCTGTTGTGTTATATTTCACTTTCTAATTTGTCTTCTTAAGAAGTTTTCTCCTATGTTATATTATTTATTGACTGTTGCATAAGAAGATATTCTAAAATGCAACAGCGGAAAACAACAATCATTTTAAAATCTCAGTTTCTCATAGCCAAGAATTTGAGAGTGGCTTACAAGTGTAAATTTGGATAAGGATGCTCACAAGTTGATATTCAGGTTATTAGCAGGGATTGTGAATTTAATGCTGATGGAGCATCTCCAATTCACCAAGCTCATGCGTTTTCTCATTGGCAACCTTGGGTCTCTGTTGCCTGTCATGTGGTCCTCCCATTGGACTGCTCAAGATATAACAGCTTGTCTCTCCAAAACAAGTAATGAGAGAGGGGAGAGTGAGAAATAAACATGCAAGACAATCATTGCCACTGCTGCTTGCTGCAGTCTACTAAAACCTAATTTTGGAAGAACCTATCTCATTACCACAGATGTTGGTTCACGAGGAGGAAACTACATAGGCTACAAATACCAAATGAATCATTGAGAAGCATCTTGAAATACATTGTAGCTATCCTGTGCCACCTGGATTATGAATAGGCCCCAAATATCCCCCTTTTTTGGAACACAACAACCAGCATACAAAGTTGCTTCTATCAAATAAAGAAAGCTCCAGTGACCTCACATCCCCTCCATCCGCCGCCTGCTCTGCTTGCCAGATCTCACTGCCAAGATGCTCACAGCACTTCTGAGCAGCCGTCACACTGCAGTACTTCTCACTGTCCACTCTATTTTTGGGCCTTCTGGTCAGTCCAACCCTCTGATATAATTCTCCCTGAAGTCAGCAATAATCAGCCTTCATCTTACTATAGCTGCTGACTGCATTTTGGAATATTGTTACTCAGTTGTTTAGCACATAGAAGTAAATTTAGTTATTGTGAAAATAATTTGGAATGCCCTATTTACAGGAAAAGAGTATAAAATGTTGTAATTAGCATATGGATAAGAAAGTAAATATTATCTCAACAAACTTTAAAATATTGCAAAACTCAGAATATTAAAAACTCAAAATTAGCACCAACATAAATTACAACTTTAGCTACACAACCCGTTAGAGCTTCATCCCATAATATTCATTTTTATATTTTTTTCTTTAATGAGACTAGAAAGAAAATTTAGCTTTTCTTACAGAATAATTGATTGATCAAATTCCATTTTATTTTCCATACTATTTACTTTCAACCTCAGAACTCATTAGTGATGACTTAGGGCCAGCCAGATAGCTCAGCAGACTAAAATGCCTGCTTGGGCAGAGTGCAGTCAGCGCGCCGTGCTGGCCCTGCCTGCAGGGCACGCTGAGACAGTGATTGAGGCTGGGTGGGATGGCACGCACCTGTAATCCCAGCACTTGTGAGGCTGAAAAAAAGAGGATCACTACAAGTCCAATCTACATAGTGACACTCTGTAGGCCCTGTACTAAATACATAAATAATAATATTAATAATAATAATAAATAAGCATTAGTGATTATTAGTGCTGTTGTCACATCTAGGCAAAATTTTATCAAGTTTGTTTCAGATATTAAATACAGATATTTTGGGCGAGGGACATAGCTCATTAGAATAAGTGCCTGCCTGGCAAATACCGGGTCCTGAGTTCAATCCCTGGTGTTGCAAAAAGAAAAAAAAAAAAGGCTTTTTCCACAAAATAGTTTTGGCTCCATACATTTCAAATTCACTTCTCTTCAATTCCTAGTAGTAAGCATCAAGACAAGAGATCTGATTCTTTCACCTGATCACATGGTAAATGAGGTGGTAGCATGAGCAACCCAGAGCCATTTCTTTCTACACTAGATGGATCAGAAATAATTTGACCACATAGGCAGTATGTTGTGAACTGCTAACATTTTATTCTACTAATCCAAATCAAATGCATACATGTATAAATGAATAAATCGTTGTGCTGTGTTCCAAAATGAAAATGTTTTCAATTATTGTGTGCTCATTTTCTATTGCTATACAACAAGTCCCCTCAAACTTAACAGCTTAAACAGAATACATATTCTTCAGGGAACTCAGAAGGAATTATACCATCTTGGCAACAAAGTAGTCAGCCTTGCAAACATCACCTATCCATTGTATTACTAATTGGTGAACCTCTTGCCTTGTACAAAATTGCTGTGTTTCTCTTTATAGCCAATGTCTGCAAAGTTTCTTTTCCCTATTACTCTGCCATGACTCTCTCCCTACACACACACACACACACACACACACACACACACGCGCGCGCGCGCGCGCGCGCACACACAAACACACACACACACCACCTTCCTGATTGATACCAATAAAACCCATGAACTTGTGGACTCATGGCTTTTCGTTCCTTGGAGAACATTGCTCATTCAAGAGCGCCTCATCTGACAAATTT
This sequence comes from Myocastor coypus, assembly GCA_004027025.1. NCBI lineage: Eukaryota > Metazoa > Chordata > Mammalia > Rodentia > Myocastoridae > Myocastor > Myocastor coypus. Next base: position 17,820 of record PVJA010037236.1, read on the forward strand.
CTCTGTTGGCATTTATTATACACTGTGTGCCATATTGCCAAATGAGAGACCTGAACTCTCCACGGGGGTTTTGGCAACTCAGATTTATATTCAGTTGTCTAGTTTTACAGCCCTAGGTTACAAGGCTTACTTTGGGAGTGCTCTTTCTCTTTCAATTTCATTAAAGAGTATGAACAAATTTGGCATTAGATCTTCTGTGAAGTACTTGCAGAATTCAGCAGTGAATCCACAGGTCCTGAACTTTCCTTCGTAGCTTTTCTTGTACTGTCTCAAATTTATTGCCTGATATTGATGCTTTATAAGTCTTTTTGGCTCAGTTCTGTACACATTTATGCCTGTTTTTTAGTATTCATATCAGTTTTTTAAGCCTCACTTAGAAACTTGCAACTAATTTATCCTTGTTGGAAACCACTGAGACTGCTTCAAAGCTCAGGAGCATCTAAGGACACATGAAGACGTGACCCCATGATCTAGTGCAAGTGCACAGTGGAATACAGTTACATAACCACAATTTTGTACGAGTAAATATGCATGTGCTGGGTATAACATTATACAAGAATGTAAATAGGGGATAACGACATGTATAAGAATTGTACAATAAAGATGCCAGTTGCTCTTGTGCTCTTGGACTCTGCTCTGTTCCATGCCACCTGATGCTGTTGCTGATGTCTTTCATATGCACCTTCTTTAACCTGGGCACCCTCACTCATGAAAATCTTCTTTGCCACCCCCACCCCAAGCGGGCAAACAATCCCTAAAAAGGAAGCTCAGCATTTCTGCATGGTCTCAAGAGTAAGTTGACATTGACAGTAGTGGTTATTGCTATAATCTGTTTAATTCCAATGGTTCTGTGTGGTTTTCCTTGGCTATTATTCTTTAGTGTATTCCCCCATGCAAGCCTTTCTTCTTATTATAGGCTGTATCCTATGTAGCCCTTGAATTAAAAGGCCACTTTCCTTAAGCAGAAAAAACACAGATGTTTCTACTTTCTATTCGTAGTACTTCATGTTAGTGCCTGTAATGTGTAACAGAGTTACCCATTTTACCATGCATTCACTCAACCATTTGGGTTTTCTAATTGCACTCAAAGGTTATATTTTAGATTGACTTCTGCACTAATGAAAATGTACATATACCAATCTCCTGTCCTCATTTAAAAACACAGTTTAGTACTGTTTGGTCATCTGTTATAAAGAGTATAGATATGCTTTCATTCCTCTGTTGGAAAAATAAAATCATGATAACTTAATTATGTAAAATAACATTACAGAATAGCAAATAATTTGCATTATATCTGTGTATGTTCATTTAAAAAAATACATGATGCAAATCATCAGTGCCCAGAGGAAGTATTGTTGGAGAAATATGTGCAACACATCTGAGGAGAAAGGGAACGTAAAAACACTTGCTTAGTTTTAGTGCTGCGCCTCTTAATCAACCAAGCTTTCAGATCAATCTTCACTCTAACTTTAGAAGAGACAAAGTTGTTTCACTTAGTATATATATGATTTTTAGACTATGGAGTTTAGATTACATTCATAAGTATTATTTCCAAATTTTACTCAAAATATTGCTTTTAAGATGTTCTATTTTTTACAATAAATATGGCTGAATCATATCAGCCAGAGGCATACAATTAATTACATCATTTTAAATAGCTTTATATGTGTGAATTAAAGTTAAAGTTTTAATTGAGTTCATATTTAGTAGTTGTCATTTGCATGCAATATAATTTCAAAGATGCAAAAATGTAATCTAAATTTAAATATGTGCTGCATTTATGTATTTTTTGTGTATGTTCCTCGGTCTTTATGTAGAGATGTTTATAGATGTTTACCTCACATGTAATCAGACTATCCATTGGGGTAACCATTCTAACAATAGGTTTCTAAACAATGAAAATAAATAAATGCAAAATGATAAAAACCATCAAGCGTTTCAATATAATTTTTTCCTAGAATATTGCTTTTAAGATATTGTAATAATTCATTAGGAAGCAAATGGGGTATGTAGTTGTCATTTGAAGATGAAAATAATAATTGCTAACATTTACTGACTTTTATTTTTCTGTATGCTCAATTCTATGTACTAATTGTCTTCTTTCCATCTTGACGTAGTGCATCCTCAGAACAACTATACAAGTGAAGTGCTGCTATTTTCCTAATTTTATAAAAGAGGAAAGTCAAGCACAGAGAGGCTACATGACTGCCAGCGAGGGAAAGGAAGATTCTCAACAACATTCCTTCAAAAGATCAAAGTTTACATATTTTTTTCTTTTGCCTGAATTCAATTTCCTCATGAGTCAAACACAGTCCAAAAACCTATGTTAACTTCTGCCTCCTCCCTCTCTACCACAGTACTGAGGACAGATCTCCTTTAATTGTTCCTTCAACTATTTTGCTCAAACAATTATATTTATTAAAATAACTAAATTGACTTTTTGTCTATAACAAAAGATGTTTTCAAATCAATATGTTTCTTGGTCAAAAGTTATGTCAACAGAACTTCCTGTTCCAGCCCAGACCCAAACCGAACGGCTGGGAGCTGAGCCTGCACGCACGCCGCGGGTAAGCTCCCTGCGCGCCTCTGCCCCGCCTCTGCGTTCCCGCGACTAACTTCCTGTTCCAGCCCAGACCCAAACCGCAACACTGGGAGCTGAGCCCGCGCGCCGGCTGGGTCAGGATCCTTGGCCTGCCTTCCCTTCCCACCCCCCCCC
>PVJA010037237.1:0-20551 GCA_004027025.1 Myocastor coypus
CTCTCTCTCTCTTTCTCTCTTTCTCTCTTTCTCTCTTATTGTGATATCGGGGATTGAACTCAGGACCCTGTGCTTGTCAGGCAAGCGCTTATTCTACTGAGTTACCTCCCTGACCCTAAACAAAGACTTCTAGGTGAGACATTCTTTGTCAGACTCTAGCTGACTGGAAATTAGTCAAGAAACAGTATTCACTTTTGAATTAAAAAGTCTATAAAACTATGGCTGTAATTTGAACTGTTAAAAATAAAGTAAAAAAGACAATTTAAATCTTTCAAATTTTTGCCCTGCTAATAAACATAATTTGCAATAGAAACGTATCTTGTAAGCTTATCACCAGTAGACAAGCAGAAAGTATGTTTATTCGAATGTTCCACACTGGTGTCCCAAAAGAAATACATGCCATCTCACATTTTTTTATTTATTTACTTATGTGCTTATTTAATTACTTATTTGTTTATTTTTGTTTTATTTTATGTTTTCGGCTGGCTCAGGTTGCCTGAAGGGTGGGTATGGGTACTGAACTGACAGGAATTGCTCTCGCAGGTGCTTAAACCACTGAGCTAATCCCGAAAGCACCCCCATTTCACATTTAATATGACTTCAAAGTTATAATAGTAGCACAAACCTCCCACTTGGAAGAAAAATCCAATCCTGTACAACCCTAATAACCCGTGCTGAGATACTGCCTCAATTCTATAGAACAAAACACACTGAAATTGGTAGGAATATATGCTGTGCTCTATTTCTACATTTTCTGGCAAAATTTTCTTTGTTTCTATACCAAAAGTATTTGAAATAATCTGCAACTATTTTTCTGAATGTAAAGTATATAAAAATCACATTAATAAGCCAACTGGAGCAAAACATTTCCTTTAAAGATTTTTTAAAAATCCTTATTTATTTATTTGGCTTAGGGTCTTGCTACATAGCTTGGACTCATAGTGATCTTCCTGTCTCAGCCTCCCCAGCACTGATGTAACATGTGTGGACCACCAAGCGGGGTTTCAGTGGCCAGAATGGCACACCCAGAGTTCTGGGGCTGGAGTGGCACGTGGTACCAGGGATCAAATGCCAGTCCCTGTGCCTCCCAGACAGGCACTTAGACCACACAGCTATCTCCCCAGCCCTCTTTCTTTAATTTTCAAAGGGCATTCAGTGAATATCATTGTGTGGAATGATAGCAGATACATAAGTTACTGTGATTAAAGTTCACGACTGCACACTTAAATTAGAATCATAGAACACAATCTGTGAAAGTTTCAACTGTAGAATATTCAAAGGAGCTGGAGTTGCATCTGTTACAAAATTAACACAGCTCTGTCTAGATGCTTTCTTTAAGGAAAAGAACCGACTGGGCTCACAACAAAAACGGGACTTAGAGATATTGGAGGCTAAGAGAACTGCACAGGATTAAGTAGAATTGGGAGACAGCAAAGACTACGGAAGCAGTTTAGCAAAAGCGACGCCAACATAAGTACAGGGTGGGCGTGAGTGAGAAACAACTGGATTTGCGCCCGAGTTAGAGAGATACCAAAACCGGAAGACACCAGGTGCTGCCGGATACAAGATGGACAGAGAAGTGATTTTCAGAAAGTGAATTAGAGCCGGGCGTGGTGGCGCACGCCTGTAATCCCAGCACTCGGGAGGCTGAGGCAGGCGGATTGGTGCAAGTTCAAGACCAACTTGGGCTACAAAAGTGAGCTCAAGGTCAGCCTGAACTGCATAAAAAGACCCTGTCTCAAAAAGACAAAAAAAAAAAAAAAAAAAAAAAAAAAAAAAAAAAAAAAAAAAAAAGTGAATTAGCTAATAGCCGTGAGGAAACTTAGCGGTTCAGCTTCTGTTTCCTTGCTCAAGTCCACAGACCTCAGATTTGCCCAGACATTGCCCTGATTGAATAAAAATTAGACACAGCCCTACCTAGTGGAGGAGAGGGGTATAACAGGACAACAAATGATTCCGGCCCTGTGAGAAAAAAATCAAAGCAGCGCGGCACACGGTGACTGCACTTGCTCTGAGGATGCGCTGCAGGCACAGGGCGGCTTTAACATTCTGCCAGTCTCCTTCCCCTCCTCACCCTCTGCTGCCTTTCAGCGATTTCTTCGCACTTAAGAAAATCTATTTCTATCACTCATGAGACGCAGCATAGTAAGTGGCATTTTCTGCAGACTCGCTGCTTCTCAGTCTATGTGTGGGACCCAAAAGTATCTTTTCTCTGAGATGAAGCAAGGAGATGGATTTTTCTTCGCCTGCTCTCAGGGGACTTTCTCAGACACCTCCTAGAGCTTTTCAACGCTTATGGAATTCCTTAGCTGGAGTGTTTCCCTGGCCTTCGGAGGGACTTCCTCTGCAGCGCCTGCAAATACTTCCTCCCCTCCCCGCAACTATATTACTTCACACGTGAAGCGGAAGAATCTTCAAAGGAACACGGAAACGCCTCAGATGGAAAAGTCGCAAGCGCAGCAGGGGCCAGCACGCAGCAGAGCGCATGGTAGCTATCAGTCAGAGGCAAGTTCGCTTAACGAACTGAGCTAAGTAGTCTGAGATAGCATCACCCACTTTCCTCAGAGGAGGAAGCCAGATCCTTTTAATCTGGGGATGAATTTGAGTGCAATAAAAATGGATAAAGGACTTTTAACCAGAAATCATGTGGCCATGCAAGGAATTAGAAAAAAACAAAAACTTGAAGAGAAAAGGCATACTTACTAAAAAAAGTTAAGCTCCTGCTCGGTGAGATAGCTCAGTGGACTAAGAGCCTGTGTAAACAAGCACAGGGACTGGGATCCAATAGCCGGCTCCACGTGCTGGGCCAGTCTGGTCCCTGGGTGCACTGAGCTAGCCACAAAGACAGGGCATGGTGCTGCATGCCTATAATCTCAGCACTGGTGAGGCTGAAAACAGGAGGATCACCATGAGTCCCAGCTGTGTGGTGATACCTTGAACCAAATACACATAATACATATATATATATATATATATATATATATATATATATATATATATATTCCAAGAAGCCTTATTTAATAATGTTAACTGCATCTATAATGAATATGCCAATAATAACTTTTTAAAGTTAAATCCTAGCAGATACCATAAGGATGCATTTGATCACTAGCAAGGTTTTCAGTGACAGTGCAGAAGTGCATATGCAAATAGTGACCTCTAAGGCCAAACACGTGAGAAATGGACGTAAGCTAGGTGTGTAAGGAAAGGGAGACCGCTGACTGAGAGGAGACTCCTCAGTATAATAGCGAGCACACCAAGGTGAAGCAAGGGCGTGGTACACACTGCTGTGGCTTGCCTATACATTTTGTTCATAAGGTCTCTGTTGACTGAACAGAGGCAATTCCCGCGCAGAGTACTCGGGATATGTCAGCATTTTGAATGACAAAATTCTTGTAGATTTTTGCATAGCAAAAATTTTGGTTTTCTCTTTTTTTTTTTTGTCTTTTTGAGACAGGGTCTCGCTATGCAGTTGAGGCTGGTCCTGCGCTCACTTTTGTAGCCCAGGGTGGTCTCGAACTCGCACCAATCCTCCTGCCTCAGCCTCCCAAGTGCTGGGATTACAGGCATGAGCCACCACGCCCGGCTATGGTTTTCTCTTTATCGGAGGAAAGTCAAAAGATCCATGAGGTAGAACAACAGGTTTCTAGAAAAGGCTTCAAAAATGTTCCATGTGGAAATCTCGTTCTTCAGCCAACTAACTGAACCAGTTTTCCTCACAAACATTGAAGAAGGATGAGGGTTGGAAGTTAAGAAGGGGAGTCAAGTGTACCCAATGTTAATGAAAATAAAACAGTTACATGCTGCTTGGTACATTTCATATTCACCTCTTCCTAGCAAGAAAGTTGTCTCTCTCTGCTTCCTAAGAATTAATGACAGTAGGTCACTTGTTTCTATTTTTGATGAATTCATGTGTTATCCAGTTGCTAGACTTTAACTGTGATATATTCATGAAGAGAAATAAGCTGAACAACTTAAGCCTGAAGAGCACAGAACAGATGGCGTTGCAAGCTACCTTTAACAGACCGTGAGGCTTTTGCAATCTCCTTTTCAAAAATCCACTTCTCAGCAGGGAACATCCGTACAACTGTGTGCAACTCACAGTCCATCCTGAAACATGACTGCGTGTTTGTCCATATATTAGACCCAAAAAATGAGAGAGAGAGAAAAAAGTAAAAAAAAAAAAATTCTTGTGGCAAGTTTCAACCAGTAAAAGCACAACAAAATCTATGAAGATGGCATTTGTGGTCCGCACAAAGACCAAGCCATAGAAGTACAGCTCTTTCAAACTCATAGGAGGAAACACTCAAGTATGTAGCATGTCATAGGTCTTGTAAAAAGTAGTCCATGGGGAGCTTGCTTCTTCACTCTTCTAGGAGGAGTCAGGAAAACCACGTGACCAGCAAACTCAACCTCAGAATAGCAGTTGTGTAGTGGGGATGACACAGCAGTGATAACAAACCCCACTGCGCCACCCGTGCCATTCAGAGCGATCCCGGGGACAGTAGCGGGCTTGCTCTGTGGAATCTCATCAAGCTCATAAGGCAAATGGAACCATGGTCTGGACAGGTCAGGGAAGACGCTCACGACACCAGCAAAGGGCTTGCTGGATGCCTGTGCACCCCTTGAATGAGGAAGGATAGTGTCTGGCATAGCACAACACCGATACCTGGCATCTCTCCGTAATTGTTATTTTAGTCCTGTAAATATTCATAATGGTTTAGACGAGATATCTCACCTGTCTTGTACTCTGCTTAACTACTATGAAGACGTCAAAATATAATGAATGTATCAACTATTTTATCGGTTCTATTAACTTTCTTTAAAACTTGTTTTCATTGTTTATATTTTTTCTTTAAAAATTTTCTAATAATTTGGAATTTGGAATCACAACTTTACTTTGTGATGAACAATTAAGTAATTTATATTTGTGTTAAACTTATGTCTACTCATTTCAGCTACTGGGGTCTGTTAGATGCCACCAAATGGCCATTTTTGCCTTTTCTTTGCAGTAAAAATTTTGATTCTTTTTCATTGTAGATTTAAAAGATTTTCAAAAGTTCTTTGTGTTAAAGTTATTTCTGATGTAGAGACAAATTTTAAGTACTGAAATATAACTATATGATTGCATAAAACTTCTGAAAATTATTTTTGGAATAATCGGAGTTTTCTGTTCACTCTATCTCTGTCTCTGTCTCTGTCTGTCTCTGTCTCTGTCTCTTTTGGTCTCTCTGTCTCTCTCTCTTTCCCTCCATGTCATTCTAATGACTCTGCTGCGAACACAAAGATAAAGTTTGGCCCTCAGGGGAGGAAGAACAGGCAGCTCTGAGGAGATTGATTTAGTGTTTCAGAGAGGGGCAGGGTGAGCTGATCCTTTTCTAAATCTAGGCTTCTTTTATAGGCAGTAAACTATCATTCTTAGTCAAGTAATTGTAATATTGGGGTTTTCTGTCTCATGAGTAGTCTTTAAAACTATATGCAAAACTTCTGTTAGGTTTGAGCTATTTAAGTGTATATGAGTGATATCCTTTGCTCAAAATAATAATAAAGGCAATATATATGGATGCTGTAATTATATTTCAATTCATATTATATGGGAAAATTACTTAATGAATCATGTACATAAATTTACTTTAGGGATAATTAATGAGAGTCGTGTCTAAAAGCATTCTTACCTTATTCAAAGTGCTCTTCTAATTTACAGCAATTACCAAAAGTTAATGAATGGCTCAAGATGAATGAATCTACAATATTGCTCTGAAGATCGCACCCTGACAAAAACAAATGGAACTCTTTGTGTCTTGGCATGCTAGCCCTTTAAAAAACAACAATAAATGTGTGTGTACACATAAACATCCTTCCTTATAAAAATGCCAGGTGGACACTTTTTGGTTATAAACTAAGGACACAGAAATGAATTCCTTCACAAATTGCAGCAGTTTCACAGTTTGAATTTTAAACCAGTCATATCATTCTTCTTGATTTTACAAGAAAGCTGTGCCAGAGAATTCTATATATCAGAGCAAGAAATTTGGTGATAACTATGTGTAATAGAATAGCCATTGTTAATTTCCTTTTCTTGTACTGAAATTCTGTACCATTTTTAGGGTATTACCTTGTTTTTTGTCTTTGTTCTTGATATTTGTGTTTTCTCTTTAAGATAAAATTTAAAAAATAAGGGGCAGCCAGATAGCTCAGCAGATTAAAGCACCTGTCTAGGTAGACACAGGGACCGGGGTTTGATCCCTGGCATGCTGTGCTGGCCCCATCCCCAGGCATGCAGAGATGGTGACAGAGACTGGACATGGTGGCATGTGCCTGTGATCTCAGTGCTTGGGAGGCTGAAAACAGAAGAATCACCATGAGTTTCATCTGTGTAGCAAAACCCTACTGTAGACCCTGGACTAAATACAAAAATAAATAAATAGACAAATAAATAATAATAAAATAAAATAAAGTCAGTGTTTTTTCTCAATAAAATGTTGCCTAATATAAAAGTCCTAAAAGCTGACATTACTCCCAAATCAGAAGAAAAATGGAAAATTATTTGTTCAATAAAAGGAACAATAATTTTTCTTTTATATTAATAGAATGGAATTCGGAACACATGGATCTTCTGCAGGTCGTGTTTGGAGTGCAGTCTCAGTAACAGAGAAGCTGATGGGCGCACAGGGACCTCCGCTGACCAGAAGATCTCCTCACATTCAGCACTGACTTTACTGTTGTCCTCACCTGTCTGAAGCATCTAACATAACTCCATATTACATTCTTATTTGTTGTGCCTATGTAAGTCAGCGTATTTTCACTTTATCAATCAGGGGTCAACTACGGTCTTTCACTATTGTCAAAATTGATGGGATTAACTTTACTAAATGAGTAAATCTCTTCTGATAATTTTTGGTATTATCTTCCCTGGATTAGGCCCTACATTTAGAAACCTGTAATTTTCAGTGTGTCTTTTACCCCTAATATTACATCTGCCATCTCAAAAGGAAAAGCATAGCAGCTTTTTATTTACAAAAAGGAGTAATGCTAAATATAACTGCACTCTTGTTTTGTTTGTTTCATATTTCTTGCAAAGCTCCAAATCTAGTGTGAGAGAAAAGTTCTCAAGCTCCAGCCTCCTCTAACATACTTACTTCACATAAAATGTGTTTTGGAACTCTCTAATGTATACATGCTCAGAGACTCTTAGAGCACAAACATTAAGTACACATTTGAGGTAAATATACTCAGAGATAAAGCTATTGAATACTCAGGAGGCTGATAAGCATCCCTGCTATGTAATTTTGATCTCTTGGAGATAATATTAAAAATCACTAGGAATGATTTAAAAGATTTACCATAGCAGAAGATCGTGCTATAGTTTTGTTCATGTTTGCCCCTCTAATACGTCCATTACAACCATTTAATCCTGTCCACAACCAATGACAACCTTTTTTTTTTTTAATTCCTAAGTTTGTTTGACATATCTATTTTAGGCAACACTTTAGCAACTAGGTTTTGATAACAAAGTTAGCCTCAGGTCCTTGATGGACAGAAGAATAGCAAAAAGCAGATAGCAAGAATCCACAGCTAAACATTAGATGCTGAAGAGGGCGAGAAACTTAGAAGCAAAGACTGCAAGTTGAGAAGTAGCTGCGATCTGAGGGCTGTGGGCGGTCCTCCCTTCTGGTCCTCTTAAGGGAACATGAGCCTTGTCGCCTCGTAAGTGTTCCCAAGTCTCCTTGCTCTGCTTTCCTTATATCGTTGAGCATAACAACACACACCACATAATTAAGGCGAAGTGTTTCAATCAATGACTAGAATATACCAATGACCAGGTTAAATCTGATCCTTAAAAGAAAGCTCAAAATTAGGGAGCTTTAAAAATTATACCTCACCTTCTCCAGCATGCCTGATTACTTTCACATTTCATTTCAGGGACATATTGAGTGGTATAGACAAAATATGCAGTCTGACCCTTAATATCTAAGAATTAACACTCAAGTATCTTCACTCTCTAATTCATCAAAGAGATTGCTAGGAGTCAGGATGTGATAAAACCTTAGTTGTATGATGGCATTATAAAACTATTAACCTTTGTAGTATATTAGGGTAGGAGGTGAAATTTTAAAAGCAGACACACACCATTCTAACCAAATCTACTAGATCAGAATGAGCATACTAGCTTATTTTATTTATTTTATAGTCTTTTCTTTTCTGTAAATGTATTTAGTACAGGGTCTACAGGGTCTACTGTGTCTCACTACATAGATCGGACTGATAATGATCCCCTATTTTCAGCCTCCCCAGCACTGGTATTACAGGTATACACCACTATGCCCAGTCTTGAGCATGCTAGTTTAGTTTTACAAAATTTTCCTGAAAAAATGCAATGGGAAGAAATTTGAAAGACGGATCACATTTATTCACCATTTCATGCACCATGTTTGAATACCTTTCATCTTGTTCTAAATGCTTACCATTACTAATGTCTTATCAATTGTTGTTATACTGTCTTTAAAATAAACTTAAAATGGAAAGTGAAAAAAAGTAAGAAAAAATTAAGGTTTACTGAGAGGAAGAATTAATGTTTAATTATTTGGCCAATCTTGCATACCTACATTTGATAAACTTAGCATTACATTTGAGAAAAACAAGACATAACATAACAGCCTTATGAATTTTCCGGTTTTGTATTAAAATTCTATACCACTTATGTTGCTGTGTGCTGCTTTGTTTCTGTCCTTGCTTTTGTTATTTGTTTATTGCTTTTCTTTGATTTTACTAAAAAAAAAAACAAACCGGAAACATAAAAAAATTCATACAAAAGATACTTTAACAATTCATTCTATTTTTAGGTTTTCTGAACAAATGAGTTTGTGAAGACACAAAAGAAAGCGTTTTAGGTAGATGCTCAACAGTGAAATGTTCTCTATAAGCAGGAAAGCAATGTTCTGGACCCGAAGCATTGTGGGAGCATCCAGATGGCTGGCCTTCAGCTGCCTTGTGTATTGGATCTATTTTTAGTCCCGAGGGACCCAGGTATATTTCCTTAGTGACAACAGTATGGTTGTTAGCGAAGTCTAAACTTTAAGAAATGCACGAACATACAAAAACAAGGCAGCTTCCAGCAGTGAGATTTCTCTGGAGGTAGGTCGTTCAAATTAGCCCAGAAAATTAAGTTCAGTACAATAAACCTCCCTGGTAGCCGCTGAGACTCATTGCGCTAGAGGATTCACAAAAGCATCTCACAGAACAAGCACAAAGCTGTAGGGAGAATTTTAGTAATTACTATCTATTAAGTGACAGGTTCTCCGTACACTTCAAGCTTACTGGCAAAATATTGTCTCCATTGTGAGAAGAGGCTTAACAAATCTGTTCAGAAAGTTTACTGTTGACAAATTCCAGATTTCAACCTAGATATTTACATATTTTTAAATTATGCTTAATCCTTATAGTTGGTACATTAGGTTACTATCAACTAATCTTTGTAATAATTTCATGCATTGTACTTACATAAAATGATAAAGCAGTACTGTATATTATTATTATTATTATTATTATTATTATTATTATTATTATTTTTGTCTTTTTGAGACAGGGTCTTGCTATGCAGTTGAGGCTGTCCTTGAGCTCACTTTTGTAGCCCAGGCTGGTCTCGAACTCACACCAATCCTCCTGCCTCAGCTTCCCGAGTGTTGGGATTACAGGCGTGAGCCACCACGCCCGACTAGTACTGTATATTATAATATTTGTTTTCTTTGGTTGGATAAAATAATTCAATTTTTTAAAAATTCTGGTAGAAAAATTCTGGTAGAAGAATATGGTTGGATAATACAGTTCAATGGCTTTTAACTCTGGTAGAAAGAAGAATATATACTTTTTTGTTGTGATCGTTACCAGGGATCAAACTCATGACCTTGGGCTTGCCAGGCTGGTGCTTATGCCACTGAGCTATCTACTGAGCTCCTTCAATTTCCTTTTTTTGTGCTGAAAGAAATCATAGCAGCATGAATTGTGCTGCCTTCCTCCTCGATCCTGAAAAATTAACGATTTACACCACTGCTGCATATTTTCACCTAAACCAAATATTGGCATGTGACCCCTTGGCATTAATGATAGAATTTTCAAATTTGAAAGGGATGAATGAACTTCTTTTGCTCTTGAATTGCTACCTTTGAAAATCTGTGTGTGAAATACCCAACCCCAAGGGAAGGAGTTCATACCAGGAGGTGAGAATGCGGTATTTACCCTTGTCTGACAATCCTCCCACTATCCTTGTACAAACGCTACAAATACAATCTTTTCCTTACAGATGATTAGCTGGGTTGTTTTGTTCCCGCTGCTGAACTGAGAAAAAATAATTGTTAAGCTAAAGTTGGCAAAGCTCCTCCCCTTCCTCAAATTCCACGGATCTCCAGCCTAAGAGAGCATATATAATTCCTTGTGAAAATTTGCAAGCCTCACAATAAAACATTATCAGATCTACATAACAGCCCTGGCAGCATTTTTTTTTTTTCTATCTAGTCTTGTTTCATTTTCTCTGTAAAATAAATATCCTTCATGTCTAACCTTCATGACTCTTATAGACCTTGTGCCCAAAGTTCTGTCCCTGTTGGAAGCATCCAATTCTTCTTTCATTAATCTTTTCAAAAGGTCTGTCTATTAAGTTGAAATTTGTTTTTTTTTTTTTTAATTTGGTTTTAATTTTAGAGAGATCACTGAGAAAATGCAGAGGCCAAGAAGAACGCAAACGAAAGGGAGACGGTGTCTTTATAGGAACCCAACCCTTTGTTCAACCACGGAAACCTATAATAGATAACACACTACACCGGACTGTAGGGTAGACCTCATGTTCTGACAGGTTCCTCTGAAACTGCTCATGCTCTTTCTCCTCCTCGTATTTTGCTTTCTCCGGCATTCTTGACAGTGTCCTGCCTTTGGGATCTGACACTTGACAATTGCAGTGTCACCAACTGAAACTCCTGGTCCAGCATAGACATGGCGGTGGCGGGAGGCCTAAGAGCAGGCTAAGATCCCAATGAAGAAATTTCAGTTCCAACGGAACTTCTGTGTCTGTATTAAAATTTAGGAATATTCTGTGTTTAATAGCTCATCTACAAAGCTATACATCCTGTTCTTAACATAATTTTGTCAATGTAATAATTTATGTAATTATGGAGAATAATGAATGGAGACAGAAGATTAGGATGAGGAAGACGCGGACATGCTCTTCATAGCCATGCAAAGTTGAATGGATATCGAGCTGTGAAATGATTTCAAAATAAATTCTGCATCTATAAAGAGAAATATTTCTTTTAGCACTAGAAGAATTGGAAGATAAAATGATAGTCAAACTATTTTGTGTCAAACCTGATTCACAATAAACAGTGAAGTAACATTAACTGTTGTCACAACTTATTCTAAATTAAAGAATAGCAAAAAGAAATAAGAGATGTTATATTATGTCTTTCCACAGACATAATATAAAACTTATGGAGGAAAAATATAGACCTTTCATTGTATTATTCATTGCCTATATCGTTTGCCAATACCTTTGATTTTTCTCTGATTAACTGCCTCCTCCTGATCTCTTGCCACCCATTCAATTATCTACTTAGGCCTGTGCACATCTTATTCCTTGGGCTTTATGCTTTTTGGATTCTGCCTCATATTGCCTAACTGCTTCACATGTGGATTTTGCAATAGTCTTCCACTGGGTGCTTTGTAATTCAGACATTTCTCTAAGGGCTCCACTGAGTGTGGTCTCCTTTTAAAGAAAACTTTGCAAGCCTCCCTATTACATTAACAAAATTATCCTACCAATGGGTACGCTGTTTCAGATACTCCAAAATTCTAGACTTCAAGGGTTATGCAACAGCTGGATTTAATTTCATACAGTTGTCCCCCAGAACGGATGAAGATGGCAAAGCTGTCCCTCCTAACCGTGCTTGGTATGCTTGGTATTTTGCCTTAAAGTTTGTACTCCTTGTTCTGGATGGATTCCCGGAACTGTTACCTGCCTATTGTATGTGCATTCTGTCTTTCTTCCCAAATAGCTTTATCTCACTTTGATTGAGAGTCGGACAAATTTTAAAAATTAAAATTTCATTTCCTACATTCCTTTGTGGCTAAGAATTTCCAGCTTCAAGGTTCTGGACAATAAGCATGGACAGGAAGCTGGGGCGCTTCACTCTCTTTCCATGGGCAATGCTTGGTCCCTCTGCTCGCTGTCTTCTTCTGATTGCGCAGTGCCTGCACTGAGGCCATGCGGTCTTGAGACCCAATGACGTTCCTGGATCTTGAGATCAGGGCTGCACATTTAGGACGGGGGAGGCAGAGCACAAGGACATCTCTGGGATTATTTTCCTCTGCACCGTTGTGAGATGCTCCTTCTGACTCTTTAGTTCAAGAAAATACATGTTTTTTATTAAAATATATTTCCTGGAGATTTTCTGTTCATGCCTTTTTATCACAATTCCAGGGCATGCCTCCTCCTCCTCTTTCTAGTATTTTTTCCCGTATTTCTAATTGTAGTCACAAAAAACGGTGATGATAAAAATTTATATGTTAAAAGGGTTCATCTTAATTTCTCAATTCTTAGGTATCTCTCACTTTTTAATTATTTTTAAAGAAAATACAGCACATATACAAATTAGCAAATACACGAAACGCTGACATGTAGCCATAATCCAATTCCAAGTTTAGCAATTTATCATCATATCAGCTTTCTCCATAGCTTTCTTTACTTTGTACTGTAACTAAGAATACTCAAATATAAACATATTAGTGAGAAACACTTAATTGAACAAATCCTAAAATAATTTCCTATTATTTAGGAGAGTATAAAATTCTAGAATAACGTGATCTCTAGAAACATAAATATATGGTACAGGCAAAAACTCAAATCATAAGTAGTTTTAGTATTGGGTTTGTCAGGGCGTAAGATGTAAAGCATTGGGGAAGTGTGGAAGAGAGAATTCACGTTGTGGGGCTCAGATTGACGGAATCGCTCTGCAAACTGAGCACTTCATCAGCAACTCTCAAATAATAAGTTTCACATTTCTCCACCTAAAGTGATAATTGATTTCTACACCAATTAATTCACCAACTTGAATAGTCGTATAGAACCATTCCATGCCAAAGGTTTTTTATGCCTTTCCAACTTTCCATGTATTTTATATCCATAACAAATGACAGAAGAGCAATTCACTTTTGATGTTCTCATTTTACATATATATATGTATATATGTATCAGAATGTTTCCATTTTTGATTTATTTCTTAATATGATATTTACAGCTCTTAATCTAGAGAGATATAGTATTAAAATAGCATGTTTATCGTTATTTCTCCATGAATATAATGCAAACGCATCCATCTATGATTTGTTCTATTTGATTTTAAATTAAATCATCCTCTACATATTAGTGAATGCATTCATTTTCAAATGTTGTGAGCATTTCCACGGTTATGCAAATATATGTATTTTCCATTTTTGTATAACATATCCACCCATAACTTTGCGTGAACTGGAGTGGATGATACGTGCCAGTTCGCTTTGCGTTATGTGGTATCTCAAGCCATTCAGAAGAAACTGTTTCCTTCTTGTTTTTCTTCTCTTCTCCTGTTTTCTTCCATCTTCATCTTCACCTTCTTTAACTGGACTATTCCTCCTTCAGGCTAACAATACCAAGTGTAGAATTACACTGATTAAATTAAAATCCTGGATCAACCAGGTGCACAGCTGTACCTTTGCTTTTTTAAGTTTGTTTGTTTGTTTATATTTGGTACAGGGACTCACTAGGCAGCTTGAGCTCATAGCGCTCCTCCTGCTTTCAGTCTAGCCAGCACGGAAATTACAGGCGTGTGTCACCGCTCCCTGACTTGGTCACTGGCCCAGGGTGCCTGAGGGTGGGGCCCACACAGCATGTGGAGCTGGGGACTGAACCTTGGTCCGTGGGCTTTCCTAAGCAGGCGTGTACTGTGCTGTTACCTCGCTGGCCCAGTACTGGTTATTAGCTTGTAAAACGAACATAAAAAGAGTCCCTACTTGATTACAGTCACTCTGTTGAGAAGATGTTGAAGTTATATACAACGAAATGCTATTCTCCCATAAAGATAAACTTGAATCATTAGTATGAAAGTGGATGCCCTTGAGACCTCCATGTTAAGTGAAAGAAATCCAAGTCTAAATGTATCACACTTTGCCTTATGTGAGTGCTCAAAAGAGAACCTAGATAATAGATAGTAAGAAGGATCTTTTGCAAGATGGAAGGAGACCAAGAGGAGGAGGAAGAAGGAAACAGAGGAGGAGGTAGACAAAAGGAATTAAAATGTGTTGGAATTAAAATATGCAGATGCCAACTCCCATGTACTCATAAATTTAAAAATTGGAAAACAGGAATAAACATTCATAAATAAAGCATATTTCACATAATGCCTGGTGAGCAGGAAGACAGAAGCAGTGCGAGCGCTATCCACTGTCGCTTGCTCATCTGTCCAAACTTTGTCACTAAATTTTCACCTGGGTTCCCGTGTATTGCCCACGATAGCCCTTTCTATACCTTAAGTAGATGAAGCCACCTAGTGCCTTAAAGATTTGGTCATGTTTCACTGTCTAGGATTTTGTCTGTCTGTCTGTCTGTCTGTCTGTCTGTCTGTCTGTCTGTCTGTCTGCCTGCCTGCCTGCCTGCCTGCCTGCCTGCCTGCCTGCCTGCCTGCCTATCTATCTATCTATCTATCTATCTATCTATCTATCTATCTATCTATCTATCTATTATTTGGACCTTCAGCCCCAGAACATGGAGAAGGTTAGATATTACTTTAACCTTTTTTGTAAATAAGAAAAGTGAGGGAAGCATTTTTTCAAACGTTATACATAGTAAGTGGTTGAATTAGGCTCAAATTTGCTTTTTGTTTTCTGTGTCAATTTTTCTTCCCACTATTTCATAAGCAATACTTACCGCCATTCTGTGCTTAATGGGCCTCCAAATCTCTTCAGTTGATACGTTTTCTTGTCATTAGCTTACATAACAATATGTAGCTCACAGTGCATAAAAAGCATTCCTTGTTACTACCAATACCTCATGGGTTTACCTTCTGTATCCTACACAACACATGCACCATTATTTTTATAACAATGACAAACTATTATTTATGGAGGTGATGGCATGGCAGTGATTTGCAGCAGCCATTCAGAGCTGTCCTATGACACTCTCAGAAGACACTGATGGTTTCCAGACCTCAGCTGCACAGCACATCAAAAGTGAATCTAAGATAAGGAAGCATAAAACCAAACATTTTTTACATCGCAACAATTCTGGACAATAGGAGACACTTATTTGTGATTGAGGGAGACTAGGGCAGATGCTGTCTTGGGCTAAGAAGACCAAATACACTGAGAGCCACACTTTAGCCAGAAACAGACAAAGCAGAAAGTGGGACAGAGAGAATTCTTTTTTGATTTTTTTAAACCCAGAATACTTGTGCTTAATATAAGCTTGACCGTAGTAGCTGTGCTAAAGTGAAACGTCCCGAGAAGTGCCCACAGACTATTCCCTGAGGCTCAGAGGAATCTGTCTGCACATACAGATTACACAGCTTTCACATCAGCCGCCTAACAAAGCTTTGATTTCTGTAATGTTTGACACTGAAAGATAATTTCTTTTTCTTATTTATTGATAAAGAAAATTGAAACAGTATGGGTGAAATGAGGCAAGGAGAGGTTCTTCGACCTGATAAACCCTTAAAGATCCAACAGGTCCGACTGTGCGCTCAGTTTCTATGCAGTTCTTATAGTCCCAGTGCTCTGCACCTCTCGCCTGACTCACACTGGCATCCCAAAGATCGGAGCTTCTGAGCCCTAACACCAACCCACGGGGGATGAACTTGCGCTCTTCTCTAAGAACTGACCACGGTGACCCAGCTAAAAGTCCAGTGGAGGCTCCTGAGGACGGGCAGTTAGTTCTTGGCTCCTATCACACTTATTTTATTTTACTTATTTGTTTTATTTATTTATTTATTTATTTATTTATTTATTTATCACATGTATTTTATGGAGTTAACATATTCAAAGATACCCTTCACATTCACATATTGTAATAACTCAGCTTGTAAACATGCGCGTGGTAGGACTGTGCCATGCCCCTCTAGCAGGCCCTAGAGAGGACCCTTGTCCCTGTGCTTGTGAGCGCGGCACTCGTGTTCGCTAAGCACCATTCTGGTTTGTGTTATTTACCTGAAACACTGTCTCTCTCTCCTCCGGGCTTTTGGTTTGCAAACGCACGCCAATGCTTCAGAACTCTGGGCTCCTACACTGATCCCCTGTGCAAATCTTCCTTTCTTCCTACTTCTGCTCCTCAGCTACTTCTCTGTGTTGATTCTGCGCCTTCTATTTGCTGTCTACTTTCTATTGCATCTTTCTTCTTACCTTCTATTATGGTTTCTGTATAGGTGTCCCCACAAACCATCATGAAGTCCTGGGGTGGCTTCTGGAATTTCTAATTATTGTGGGTGTGGGTGCTGCACCTGCCCTGGGACAGGTGATTTGCATTTCAGTGTATGGAAGGAAGAGAAGTTAGCTACTTAGGCAGCTAGCTTTCCAGGTGCTATGTTGTGCTTAGCTGCCACCTGGAAAGGTTGCCCTCAGTCATGTGCCTCTCTGCCTTGGAGCCAGCTGAATAGGGACTGACACCTCCAGTAACTGTGAGCTAAATAAACCTTTCCTTCCTTCATTTTGGGTGTTGGGCATTTGTCCCAGCAAAGACAGAAAAGTAACTGAGACACCTTCACAAACTTTAAGGGCTTCTAAATATCTATGCTTCTCTTTTTCACACTCTTCAAGTACACGAAATTGTGAACAACACCTGTGATTTCCAGTGGAGATTTGTAGCCACATGTTATGATGATTCTTTAAGCAAAAAGGGATGCAGGTCAGGGAGATAGCTCAGCGGTTTAAGCACCTGCCTACCAACCTCAAGGACTCAGGTTCAATTCCTGGTACCACATGGCGTGCTGGTCCTTGCTCCATGCTGGTCACTGAAACCACGTGTGGTGGTTCATGCCTGTAATCTCAGTGCTGGGCAGGGGGTTGCTGAGACAGGAGGATCACTACTGAGGTGCATAGTGAGACCCTGTACCAAATCAATCAATCAATCAATCTTTAAAGAAAAGTGAAAAAAAAGGGTTTTCCTCTTCCTTGTGTTTCAGCATGAGCCCTTCATCATGGATGCTGTATGTGTTCCCAAGGTCCTTTCTGCTTGTGTCATGGAAGTCAGCTACCTGTGGGGTAGCTTGATATGCACCCCTAAAAGTATATTCTCTAAAGCAAAGGAAGGTAGGAAGAGCTGTTTTCTTCACTTCTAAATACAAAACCTGATTTCCCTGCATACGATATGAAAACTTTCCAGTCATATTTATATCATTTGCCAATGTGATTTCTATAGGCTCAATCAATTTGATCATGTAAGTAGAAATTACATAATTTTCAATAAACTTAGGTGTAATGACAATATTTCTGTGGTTAAATTACTTGGAAGTGATTACAAAATTAAACTGTTGAAACTAACCTGACAAAGCCATAACAAAAGTGGAATTCTCTAATATGAAAGACACCCCAGTATCACTGACAGTAATAATTACTTATGATTGGAACTTTTTTTTAATGATTGGAATTTTATGTGGTAGTATTTTTCCAAAACTAATCATTGACAGGTAGCAGTAATCATTAGACATTCTCCACTTCCTATCACAAGGTCTACAGTGTCAAATGCACAGATCATGGACAATAATCAGTATCTTAAAATCACCAATAATTTCTCAGAGAGAACTTTGCATAACAGATTTATAATAAAGCTGCTTAGATATTGAGAGAAGTGTGACAGCTCTGTGTACTTGGTTTTTGCTTCGGTTCAAGTAAAGAATATTAGAAATGTACAGAGTGGTCTACAAAGTCACGTCTGTTCTCACATTCTAAGCGCCATATCTCCTTTCGAGTTCGTACTTCTTTCTTCCTAATATAGCTGCTTATGCCTCTCAAAAAACCCCTCCAATTTTGGATCTCATAGGTGCTTTTAATGACTGCAGCTTACATAATGTGAACACTAAGGTCTATAGCATGAAGAAACCTAATAAAATTGGGTAATTCAAATTTACAGCTTGGCAGAACCCTTTCTTTTGAGACAGTAAAGAGAAATTAAAATGTTTCCATATTTTACAAAAATGTATATGCTTGGATTTCTTTGGTAAAAGTGTAGTGATGTTTTGGAGCCAAAATAGAAAGAATGCTTGGCCTTGAACCCAGTAAGTAACCATTAACATGGACCTTGAAGCCTGCAAACAGAGCCATTCATTTGCCCTATATTCTAGAAGTTAAAAGTTAACACCTTTGGGGCTTCTAAACTAACAATATTGAAAAATCCCAAGACATTTTTCAATTGACTAAACTGGAAGTTGATTCTGAATTGTCTACAGGAGCAGGAGTAGAAAAACCATTTTTCTCTGGGCATAAAGTTAAAGCAGGATAGACAGGCAATCAGTAACTCGTCAGGATGCAGCGCACTGCTCGCAAAGGTGCGGGGAGCAGCGCGAGAGCTTTCTGCTTTATTTTAATGATTGTGTCTGGACGCCTAGGCATACAGAAGCAAATAAACACGTGGCCATGAGTTCAGGAGAGTTTTATTTTATTTTATTTTAATAGGTATCTTTTGTTTTTTTTTTTTTTTAATTATTTTATTTTTTTATGTTATGACCTGCTCAGCCTGCTCCAGTGAGGCGCTGGCGCAGCATGTGGTGCTGGGGATTGAACCTCGGTCCTTATGGTTGCCTAAGCTTGCTTAAGGAGATGCTTTAGACCGCTGAGCCATCTCACCAGCCCCTCAGGAGAGTTTTAAAGTGTAATACATAATTTTGACGAGCTGATTTAAAAAATAAAAGCTATAGTTTTAACACTCATGGGCTTTCCCTTAAGAACGTAATTCCAATTTATGACTTCACGGATCCTCTCACAATCATACAGCTAATAATCTATTATTATTATTTATTTTCACACGCCTAAAAATATCAAGTGGATCCTGATGCGATCGTTTTCCGGCTTCCACTGGGATCACTTGTTTTGCACTGTCACTTGCAAAACATTTTAATGTTCTCTCACCAGAAATTCCAGTGTGCTTCTGAAAGGCGCCTCCCTAACTCAACACTTCACAGACGTGCGTTTTAGCATTATATATACATATAGAGAGAACAACATATATGAATATATGTATATGCAATTAGACGCGTTTCTTTTTTCTTTTTTCTTTTCTTTAAATGTATTTATTTTAATATTTTTTTCTTGTTTCAGAACCTTTGTTTATTCACTCATTTTTATGGCTGGCTCAGCCCGCCCCGGGGGCAGGGCTGGCGCAGCATGTGGTGCCAGGGATCGAACCTTGGTCTCTGAAGCCGTCCAAGCAGGCGCTTTAGACCACTGAGCCATCCCGCTGGACCCCAAGACGCGTTTATTTTTTCTTAATGTACTTTTGTATCATAATTCTTCCAAAATACTGTTATTTAGAAAATCATGCTTCCCTCAGCTGGTAAGATCAGGACGTTGTAGCCTGTACTGGGTTCTTTTTCTAAAGCTAGAGGTGGAATAGAGCTTCTTGCAATGTAGTTTCATGAAATGTCTGTAGCTGTGTACTGAAGAAAAGATTAGATATGTGAGTAGTGCTGGAGTACATGAGTGACCGATTGAAAGAGTAATAGTCATAGATAGGACACAATCCACACTGCTGAGAAGTTGCTTACAACAGACAAAAGAGAGCTACCAGTGCATGGCATCCTTTAATTATTTCATATTATTGATGCAAGGCTCCTTTGTTGTAAGGTTGAAGATAAAGGCCCTTGGAAAGATAATTTTATTAGGGTAATTTGGCTGGTAGCTACTCCTTTCTTATATAAAACCATCTTGAGAAATAATCTTTCTCAATTACATAATAATTTGACATTTCTATTGGCTATTCTGGTATATTTGTAAATTTTCTAAATGAAAATGACGTAGCTCAGCAGCTTAAAGTGCCTGAAAGCACGTGCAGTGGCTGGGGGTTCAATCCCAGTGCCTACCAAGCTGGCCCTGCCCCTAGGGCTCACTGAGATAGCAATTGAGACTAGGCGTGGTGGCGCGTGCCTGTAATTCCAGCTCTTGGGAGGCTGTAAACAGGTGGGTCATTATGAGTCTGATCTAGTAGTGAGACCCTGAACACCCTGTAGACCCTTCCCTAAAATACAAAAAAAAAGAAAAAATGACAAATAGAAAATACCAGAAAAAGCAACTGTAGGCAAAAAAAAAAAAAGAAAGAAAGAAAAAGAAAAAGATTTCTAGTGCCCTCATGATAGCAGGGGTCTGATTTCTAAACTTGCTTGAGTTATATGTGGAGATTTTCATGCTAACTCGAGCATTACTCAAAGGAGAAGCAAAAGCCGGGTGTGGTGGCTCACGCCTGTAATCCCAGCACTTGGGAGGCTGAAGCAGGAGGATCGTTGTGAGTTTGAGACCAGCCTGGGCTACAAAAGTGAGCTCAAAGCCA
>PVJA010037238.1:0-20532 GCA_004027025.1 Myocastor coypus
GAGAGAGGCAGGGACAGGCAATGCCATGTGGTGGGGGGTGGCTTGGGGAACTCGGCATCCCCACTAATCAGAGGCCGGCCAGCCCAAGCCCTCTCTCCCCAGTGCTGCTCGGTGGGCACCTCAGGGGTCCTTCCATACACCCTGCAGGTGGCGGGATGGAGGGTTGGCAGGCAGGTGCTCTTGGCCAAGCTCGGGCATGTCCCTGGTCATCTCTGCAATCTTTGAACCCCAGGTGTCCTCCAGGGGCTGCATCTAAGGAGGAGGGAGAGCAGGACGTCCGTGTGACACCTGGCTGTGGGTTGCTTCCAGGGAGAAAGAACACAGGATCCCACGTTCAGAATGGCCCTCACCACACTGTGATGGGATCCTGGGACCATGACACCCCCTGGACATGGGCTGGGGACAAGGCACAGCACACCTGCCCATGCCCCCCCCCACCCTTCCCATCTAAATGATCACAGTCTCAGGGCTCTCCCTGCACCCCCTCCTCCATGGATGTACGGTCTCCAGAGAGCCCAGCACTGAACCACCTCGCCTTGACAATGTTCCTCCTAGAGCCAGCACCCCCTTCTGGGACCCTGCTCAAGGGACCCCGGGAGGTCTAGTGCCACGCCTGCACTCCAGATGGTCTCCCTAGGCTGCCTCCCTATGCAACAGGGCTTTCTCCTACAGGTTGGGAGGCCAAAGGCTGAGAGGGCGTGGGGGCAGAGCCACTCTCCTCTGGCTGCATCCCCAGTGGCTGCCCCACAGCACACGCATGTCCTCATCGCCTTGTTTAACTTTTGCTTTCATTAGTATAAGTGTGTCGAGCATAAAGTCACATCATGGGGGGAGCTGGGACACACATGTGGCACACACTCCCTCTTCCTGCGTGCCTCGCCTTCTCCCTCTGCACCCAGCCCTCGGTCCCTTTCCTCTGGGGACACCTCCTCCCTGCTCCTATTACCTAGCTTGTGTTTTGCTCCGGCCCAAGCTTATGGACGTCACTGGGTTCTGTCCTCCTCCTTAAGCACTCTCTGTCCAAACTCACTTGAGGCTGAGGTGCCCAAGGGTGAGAATTTGGAGGCAGGTGCCCTTCAGCCACACTGCCCTTCAGCTGGGCATGTGGAACCACTGACCCCTGGTGACCACTGATAGATTTTCCACAGTGTCCGCAGCAGAGAAACAGGCAGAAGGAAAAAGGGAAAGGGGCCTTATTATCTTGGAGGACATGGAGAGAATTCGGGGAAGATAAGGAATTCTCTGAATTGGAACAAAGGGAGACTGAGGCTTTTATGGCCTTTGGCCAGGGGTGCAGTTTGAGGAGGATGTTTAGATTTACCTGAGGAGCTGACTGGGGCCTTCCCTGAGGTGGTGGGACAGGTGGAAGGAAATTGCACCCTGGGCTGAGTTGGAGAAGAAGGGGGAGATGGTTTTTGGGAAGGTAAGCTGTTGTATGAAGGGCTTCAGCCATATTAGATGACCACCATAAGGATTCAGTAATTCATACTAGGGCCAGAACCTATCAGCCGCCAGGAGCGAGGCACCTGGCTTGGGAGCCCACAATGTGTTCCTGCTGGGCCCTGGCAGAAGGGCTGCAGACTAACTCAAAAAGAAAAGCAGGGATCTTTTGAAACTAGAGCCAAGGCAGAGGAGCTTCCCAGGGGCTCCCACAAGGCAGAGATGTCAGTGGAATGGCCAGGATTGGATCCATGGCCCACGGGGGACCAAGTGAAAAGGAGTGACAGCGCTTTGAAGAATTAGCCAGAGACCTCTGTGCTCGCTTCCCCATCTGGGAGGACACAAAGGCCCAGGTCTTTGTTCCCTACCTGCTTTTATAGTTTCTTTGTTGCTATGGCAACTGGGCAGGAATGTGATGCCCCTGTATCCTATAGGTGCAGGGTCTTGGGTAGAGAGATTTACGGCCAAGCATGGCAAATAGTCTATCTTATTGCCCTACCTGGGTCCTGTCTCTCCTTATCTCCTATATGTTTGTGAAGTTCTGACAGGGCAGGAGGAGTGAGGCGTGGGGTAATTTAGGCAAAGCTGCTTCTACGTAAATACTTCAGGCAGGGGTTCAACTAAATCGAATTCGGCCCCAGTCTCTTCTACTTCTAAGAGTGAATAGACACCATCCTTACACCAGTTCCCTGCCCTCCCTGACATGAGACAGCGGCAGCCGGGAGCGGGGACACCAGGCAGTGACCTGGCTTTTGCTGTCCTCACAAACTGGGCTAGGCGGGAGGAGGGAGGGGTCAAGGAAGGAGACGGGAACCATCACCTCCCCTCTTTGGCCTTGGGCTTTTAGGGGCCCGAGCGGGCTCCGAGTTGGACGCTCGGGCTGGCTGATTGGCACAGGAAAGCCCCCGAAGGGCGGGGGCTGGTGGATCTGGAACCCAGCCATGGCCGGAAGGGGGCTGGGAAGGCAGGAGGAGAAGGCAGGACTCGAAAAGATAGCGCAGTGTCCTATGTGCATGGCAACTCTCGGCCTTTGTTTTTCAAAACTCGATCACTTTTGTTTTTTTTTGTGAGACCAGGGTTCGAACTCACAACCCCTTGCACTTGCCCAGCAGGCACTTGTGCCTCGGAGCTATCTCCCCAGCCCCCCGATCACTTTTTAAAACTTTGGGTTTTTTTTTTTTTTTTTTTTTTTTTTTTTTTTTTTTTTTTTTTTTTTTTTTTTTTTTTTTTTTTTTTTTTTTTTTTTTTTTTTTTTTTTTTTTTTTTTTGGCTTTTTGAGACAGGGTCTCGCTACGCAGTTGAGGCTGGCCTTGAGCTCACTTTTGTAGCCCAGGCTGGTCTCGAACTCACACTGATCCTCCTGCCTCAGCCTCCCGAGTGCTGGGATTACAGGCGTGCACCACCACGCCCGGCACTTTTTAAAACTTTGGATTGCTTCTTAAAAGTAAGAGCGTGGTTTTAAGAAAAGTTGAGGGGCTGGGGAGATATCCAAGGCACAAGTGCCTGCTGGGCAAGTGCAAGGTTGTGAGTTTGAACCCCGGTCCTGCAAAAAAAAAAAGAAAAGAAAAGAAAAGTTGAGATTGGTCAAAAAGTCCCGAAGACAATGAGGCGATCTGCTGTAGCCCTCTGGCCCTCTGAGTAACCTCTCACGGTGTCAGGACACATCCGTCATAGCTGACGCACCCACGCTGCTATCCCGCTGGGGACCGAGGTGTGCGCTTCTCGGAGTCCCTTCGCCTTGGCCTGTCCTCCTGCTCTCCGCTATATCTGCGGACTCCTGGCTCTCACACTCCTCAGACCTCCTTGTTTCGGTGACCTCAGCGGCGCTGTGGACAGCCCAGGCCCTTTGCCCAATGTCCCTGCTCCATGAGGATCTGTCTGGTGTCTCCACGACTAGCAGGGGCTGTGGGCTTTAGGGAAGCTGGCCACGGAGGTCCGCACCATACCGACCACTGCTCTCGGGTGGCTAACATCGTCCACAGCGGCTGGGACGGCATGCCTGGGTTCTCGGAGTTGTTCCCTTGCCCGGCTGTGGCCTCCGTCACCCTCGCTCCGCCACCTTGAGGGCACAGCAAGCTATTTGGGATTCTGTAGGACAAGAGATCCATCTGCGCCCCCCCCCCCCACGCTCACTCGGTGTTTTCACTCACGTATGTCCTTAGGGACTCGCTTTGCGTTTGGGTTACCGCCCACAACTCCTTTGCTAATGGCGCTGCTTTTCTCCTTCAGTAACCTACTATGAAAATTTGAAGTGTACCAATAAATAACTAAATAAATAAAAAGGACGTTGACCTTAGAGTGAATCCCTAGACGTCCACCACCAGGAGCTGACAATTAGTATCTTGTTTCCTTGTCCTATTTCACATCTAGCCCACCCTTGAGTAATTCTACAGCTTCCTAAGCAAGTGTGCGTGCCGTCCTGCCAGCCGGCCTTAGGCAGGCGCTACACTAACACCCTCGGGTGGAACCAGTCTGTGAAAAAATGTGCGCCTTGGAGTCCGGCGGCTATGCATGCCGAGGCCTTCTGAGACGCTGGACTGCGCCTCTTCACAGCAGCTGGCCCCACCCGCAGAGGTGCCGGGCACGCTGATCTCTTTTGCCGCCACAGATGTGCTGTGTCCCCAGGATAGCCAGCACTTGTGTGGATTCACCTCACATCCTTCTTTGGGTCCCGCTGCTCAGTGCAAGGACTCTGAGCCCCATCTGAGCCATCATTAAGCAGCCCCTTTCAGAGCTCGGTCACCTCATACTACGAAGACACCCCACAGATCCTCCCCACCCTCCCAGTGGGGACACAGGCTGCTTCTAGCCCAAGGCTATTGCAAATGAAACCCTTCTGACTGTTCCCAAGCACACCTTCGAGAGAGGAGGTTCATGTTTGTTCCTCTTGAGTGAAGATCTGAGTGTGCTGTGGTGGAGCGTGGGCAGATGTGCATTTAGACTTACTAATGGCTGGGCCCTTTGCTAATGTGTTTATTAGCACAAAGCCGGGTATTCAGCCTCTCACCTTTGGAGTCAGGTCTTTTCGTGACTGTGTTAATGTCTCCTTAGGGAGGAACCCAGCTGTGTTCATCAAGGCCTTCCAAAGAAACAGGACTACTGTGATGGGTGAGTGGATGGATGGGTGGGTGGATGGATGGATGGCTAGATGGACAGATGGAGGATGAATGGCTGGATGGACAGACAGACGAGCAGACAGATGGACAAGCCAGACAAATAGTAAATCAGGGAAGAGTTAGTATGAGAATTGGCTCCCTCAATTACAGCGGCCATGAAGTCCCACAGTATACTACTTTCAATCTGGAGACTCAGGTAAGCACTTGGTGTCATTGAGTGCAAGCCCAGAGGCCTGAGAACCAGGAGCTGCCACATCCTATGGCAGTAAAGAGCTACTCCCGGCGAAGCAGAGAGAATGCCCTCGCCATGCCTTTGCCGCTCAGCTCTGTCTGCACCCTCAGTCGGTGGCATGATGCCCACCCACACTGGGGAGGGCAACCTTCTTCACTTAGTCTGCTGATCCTAACCTGATCTTCCTGGAAAGCATCACAGACACAACCAGAAACCGTTTTATAGAAGATGACATAATAGTGGTTGTGACACCAGCCCAGTTAGTAAATTGATCATATTGACATGTTTGCTTGTTAACTGGTCTCTCTGCCAGCAGACCTAAAGTCCATCAGAGCAAAGCTTTGATTCTGTTTTGTTCGTCACCGAGGCCAGAGGCCAGGAACTGTTGTCTAGCGTGTTGGTTTCCAACAAGGACATAGAATGAATGCGTAGATGAATGGGTGGATCGATGGGGGCTTTCTTGTTTAGTTCATAGATCTTGAGCTAACTTGGCTCAGAGCCTGATGGCCAGCAGACACTCAAAGAACATTAACACGAAGGAGTGACATGTACCCTTTCTCTGTGTTTGAATTCACTGCCTTTGGCTTTCAGTCGGCGAAACTGAGCAACTGTCCAGGGCTCACTCAGCGCAGGCCAGTTGCTCTACGTTGAATATCAGATAGTCAATAGGAGCTTAATAAAAGAGGGGAAAGGAGAGAAAGAAGGGAAGGAAGAAAGAAAGAGGAGGAGAAGAAAAGGCAGGTGGGAGAACAAGGAGGGCTCTGAGGACGCTTGGACACCAGCCACTGCGCAGCTTCATGTGCATAATCCTTCCTGGTCACTTTCCTGCTTCCATCTGACCTTTCTCAACACAATCTCTGATGAGCACTCAAGACGCTTGGCACTCTGCAGTGGCACAGGCCCTGCCGGAGCAGCCCACCCAGCTTTGCACTGAGGCCTGCGTCCCGTGTGCCTCTGAGGCGGGCCAGGCCAAGAAGCAGCATTCTGAGGGTCTAGGTGTACCCGTGAAGTGCACTGTCAACTTAGGTGATTCAGGGCTGGGGAGATAGCTCCGTGGCACATATGTGCCTGCCTGGCAAGTGCAAGGTCGTGAGTTCCCACCCCGCCCCTGAAAAAAGGAAAAAAAAAAAAAAAAACCTTACAAGATTTGCAGTGCACCATGAGCTTATCAGCATGGCGCCACACCATAAATAGGTGACATCTGCGCTTGCAGATTAACTTCATCTTCTGTTTGCTAGGTAGATGGCTGCACTAGTAGTCACTGTCACCAATAGCCACGGTCCCAAGGGGCTGACCTAAGTTCCATGCCCACTCTGTGGGCCCCACCCAGACCCACTCGCTCAGGCCTTACACAACACACCCGGGGCACCTAGATGAGATCGAGGTGCCCAGCCCAAGACGTGAAGGGCTGAGATCCCCGCGGGTGAACAGGAGGGCCGGAGAAAGCCCGTCCTTCGTTTCGACCTCGCTCAAGCGCCCCCTGGTGGAGGGAGACTCCCTGCGGAGCATCTTCTCCCTCCCCCCTCCTCCCACCCCAGCATCTTCCATAAGCAGCGGCCACTCCCGCGCGCCCACCACATCCGCGGCGCCCGCTATTGTCTCTTGCCTTGGAAGTGCGGGCTGCGTTCTGCCTTGCCCCTCCGGACTGTCAGCTGCACCAAGGGGAGACTTTTTCTTTTTCTCGTCTCCATTCCCCAGAAAGTAAGGAACGCAGCGCCTGGGACATAGGGGCGCTCTGCCCCGGTAAATGTGAGACGAACGGGTCGACGAGGCATCCCGACTGCAGATGCGGCTGACCGGCTGCGGAGGACCCGGCCCTTGGCTTCGCTCCTGGTTCTCACACAACTCCCCTCCCCCACCACGCGGGCGGGAGGGCCTCCCAGAGTTGAAGCCTCGGGAGCTTCGCCCAGCCTTTCCCCCGGGAAGCGCCTGCCTGTGCCCGGAGAGCTAGCTGGTCCGTACGTGGGCCTGCCCGTGGGGCGGCGCGGCCGCCTCCCCCGGCTTCACTCCCGCATCTCCGGCTGCTCCTTCTCAGCTCGGCTGCGTGTGTGGCCGTCTTCCTCCGCCTGCTGCCAGCACTTGGCTAACCCAGGGCTTACGGACCAGCCAGCACTAAGCCACCCACGGACAGATTTTATTTGGCCCACACAGTACTTTTTTTGTGTTTGAATTAGTTTTAACATTTAAAAACTGAGGGATTTTGTGTTTAAAAATACCCAGATTTATGTCTTCCCTTGAAAATTTGGAACATCTGGCCACGCAGGGTCCCTCTTCCCATATGGCAGGCACTGCCTGGAGCTAAATAAGCACCAGCCACGTGGTCTGAGCTATCCCCTCTTGGGGGTTCACAGCGCCCCAGCCCCCCACTAACACCTGTGGAGCTTCAGCTGTGGAACACCCCCCCCCCAAACACCCAAGGGCCACTGGGGAGAAACCACTTGTCCTCCCCAGGAAGAGCAGATGGGACAATGGCGGGGAAAGGCTTGAGCCAGCAGCTCGAGTCAGATGCCTCTGTGGTTTCCCACGTGAGAGAGAGCCCAGGCGCCGTGGGCCTGGTCCATGCGCACTAAAGCCATTCTCTAAGACCCTCGCCTTCTGGGTCCAGCCGCACATGAAAGAAGACAAATGGGGGCTGAGAAAGGGGCAGAGCAGAGGTGCAGGGGCGGGGTTCGCTTCTCACCGTGGCGGGTGGCTTTGCCTGTGGGCGTCACCGCTACTGAGCGGCACCCCTCTGCAGGGGCGATGCGGGGCGGGTGGAGCAATGGAGCAAGCACACGCGGGGGTGGGAGGGCCAAGGGATCCCTCTGCTGGGGCGGAGCCACAGAGCGCTCGTGAGGTGTGGTCCCCAATCGGCTCGCTAGGCTTCTGCTCCTGGGCCTTGCCGCTCACATCGGGGTACCTGGAATCCTGCTCCCCGTGGCAGGCCCTGCTGGCTCAGAGACCGTTGCCCAGGACACTGTCCAAGCCGGAGCCCTTAGACCAGAGTGATCCTGCCTTCTTCCCTCATGCGTTTTCTTTTTGTTGTTGTCCTTCTGTGGAGGTTTTTCATTGTTTCTTGGAACCAAGGATTGAACTCGGGACCTTGTGCTTGCCAGGCAGGCCCTTAAAGTACTCAGCTACCTTCCCAGTCCCACCCCCCCAAGCCTTTTCCATGGACACTGAGCAGTGAAAAACGTTCGCCCCCGCCCCCTCATTTCGCAGACAAGGAAATGAAGACTCCAGGTTTGGGAACCCCGTGCCTGGGGTCACAGAGAAAGGCGGCAGCTGCTCACCTAGGGGTTCTTCAGCTCTGAGCCCCCCACAGGCCACACAGACCACCTTTACTGCTTGCAGTGAAGGGCAAACTCCAGCCAGCTTTGAGGCAGGGACAGTGTGTTGAGTGTGTGCGTGTGTGACGGGAAGCACTTTTACTCCGTCTAGTCTCCATCATCTCCATCATCTCCACCACCACCACCAGCGCCACCCTCCTCCTCCTCCTCTCGTCACCACCATCGCCATCACCTCCATCGTCACCATCTGCACTGACTGTCATCGCTGTCACCCTTGTAGCTCTGTCACCCCCACCATCATCTCCACCACCACTGTGAACACCATCACTTTTTCCCCTCCGTGCCTTTTCTGCCACTCCAGGATCAAACCTGAAGGTGGAGCAGCGGGCAGATGGCCGGCCTCCTTGCCTTCCCCACCCCCTTGGCCCCCAGTGGAACACTTGAGGATCTTGGTGTCAGCCCTGACAGCAACAGCGCTCCCGCCAACACTCCTCGCCATCGACCTGTGTGGCCCCAGTGGCTCCTGGGAGAATCCTCCTAGCAACTGGCGCAGGGTCCATAGGTACTCACAGGCGGTCTTGGTTCGGAGGGGTTCTTAAGCACACAGAAGTCACCCTGGTGCCGACAAGAAGGGTCCTACACACCAGCGACAGGGTCTTCACGGAGATTTTAAGTGCATTCTGCAGTAGCCTGTGTCTACAGGAAAGGCATGGATAGAAGCCATGCTTTCACACAAGTTAAAAATGTAGGAAGGGCTGTTACTCGAATGGTGGCGTCCTTTGCAGGAGAGGACAGAGGGACAGGCTGGTGTTGATGCAACAGGCCGTGACTTGTAAAACGTTGAGCCAATAACAGCACCCTTCACGGTGACGTGGAGGTGCTGTGTAAAGATAACAGGGTCATCACGCCCCGGGGTGCCAGCACAGGCCCGTCCTTCCTGCGGACGGGGAAGACTTGTCAGCCTGGAGTCCGCAAAACCACCCTCCAAGGCCAGGGAACCTAACCGGCCGCGCGCAGGTGGACTGCTCGTGGTGCCCCCTCGTGCCGCAGTTCCCGGAGCTGCCGCCAGAGGCAGCACTGAGCCCCATCCCCGCCCGGCGCCTCCAGCTAGCTCCCAGGAGCCCGCAGACCCCACTCTGCCCGCGCCCCGCTCGACTGCGCGGCTCCGCGTCGCCCGCCGGCCCTCCCGGGGCCATGGGGGCGCCCCCGGGCTACCGGCCCTCGGCCTGGGTACACCTCCTGCACCAGCTGCCCCGCGCCGACTTCCAGCTGCGTCCGGTGCCCAGCGGCTTCGCGCCCCAGGAGCAGGAATACCAGCAGGTGGGAGCGGAGCCGGGGCAGCCGGACTCAGACGGAGGGGCCGGGTCCCAGGTCTCGGGAGGGCGCGCAGATTGGGATGTCTGGGTGGGAGGAGCGCAGGGCGCCCGCGCCTAGAGCGGCCTGGGATGGCGCGGGATCCGAACCCTCCCCTGTGTAAGGGGGACCGGGGCAGGGACCCCGAGTTCCGGGGCGCGAGGGAGCTAGGCCAGCGGGGCGCGGCGATCTTGAGACCTGCCTGGAAGTCGCCGCAGGGTCACCCAGGAAGGGCCGCCTGGGGTCCCATGAGAGGACCCCGCCCCCACAGGACGGAGCTGGCGACAGTGTCCCAGATACGGTGGGCCCCGGGGGCGCGGACCTGGCGCCGGTGGAGAGGAGGAAGGGGCGCCAGGTTCCAGACCGGGCGCGAGACTGGAATGGGGAAGGGGTTCGGGCCAGTCGAAGAGGGGGGTCTGGCGTCCCGGGACGGAGGGGTGGTCGGCCCGTGGGGCTGGGGCGCGGGTCCTGATTAGCGCCGTGGGAACCTCGGGAAGTGGTCCGCCGGGAGGGGGCCTAGCCGCAGCTCCAGCGGGGAGCGCTGTCCCCTGACCCAGTTTAACGCAAGTCGTTGACTGAGATTAGTAAGCATGAGGCTCACCGCCGGGTGAGGGCAGGGGACGCGGCCGGGGCGGGGGGCTGGGGAGGGCGGGCATGGGGCCGGGGAGGGCGGGCGGGCGATTGGGTTCTGCTCCGGCCGGCGGGGTCCGTGCTGAATGCACCTGCCTGGCCCGGCTCAAGCAGGCTCTGCGAGACAGCGAATCAGCCAAGCTAT
This sequence comes from Myocastor coypus, assembly GCA_004027025.1. Taxonomy (NCBI): domain Eukaryota; kingdom Metazoa; phylum Chordata; class Mammalia; order Rodentia; family Myocastoridae; genus Myocastor; species Myocastor coypus. The sequence goes on from PVJA010037238.1 coordinate 10,186, forward strand.
GTGGGTCACGGCCGCGGCTCCCGTCTCCTGCGCCGCCCCCTCGACCTCCCCGCAAGCCACCCGGTCCTCGGCGCTTACACAACCCAGCGCAGTCGCTCATGCGCTCGCTCGTCTGGGAGCCGCTCACCACCGTGGCCAGCGCGGTGCACTCCGCCTCCGTGTGTGCAGGTCACAGCCTGGACGCTGGAAGCCCACCGCATGCAAAGGGTCAGGGCGACAGGGACACACAGTCACACAACATACTCACTCACATGCACGCTGACGCGCATGCACACATACACATTTGCATACGCTTATCTGAACACATGTGTGCACAGCATACACATGCACACTCCCATGTGGACATGTGCCCACACACACTTCCGTGTATGCCTATACATACATGTACACGTATACACATGCACGTGAATATACATGCATATACACAAGTACATGTACACACACATATACACGTGTGATCTCAGGTGTACACTCATGCATGCGCTATGTGCTTACACACATGCTCACAATACATATGCCACACACACATTTCATCTCCATACACACTGTATATATGCAGTCCCACCCTCACACATGTACACACTCACACAGAAGCACACGTATTGACCCTGACAGTCATTGCATGCACACCCAGAGACACAACACACACACACACACACACACTCCTGTGTGCTCTTCCCCCTGACGCCTCCATGCTACAACACACACCTTACACTCACTCACACTCAGGGTCTCCCCATCACACAGCAGCAAAGTCAACAACAAAATATGGTCTCTCAGAAACCCAGCCCTGCATGCTCAGATACAGAAGCACTGCTGAGGACATGGACGACAGGGGGTGACAGGTGGGGAGGTTGCGGCTCCCGTGCCTGGGAGTGGCTGCCATGCGCCCAACCCCTGTGCCTCAGCCTGGCTCTGACTGCTCTGAACGCATCTGCCCTCCTGTCCCTCCTCCTTCCCTCCCGCTCCTTCCTCCCCTCCCTCCCATCTCTGCCTCCCCTATCTGGCCCTGCCAAGTGGCCTGTGTCCTCCCCTCCCTCTGCTTGCTCTTTACCCTCCCACCCTGGTCTCTGAGAGCGTGCACGCGCGCACACACACACACACACACACACACATTGGCTGTCACAGAGCGCACCATCCCATGTCCCCACTCCCCCAGCCCCTGGGTGACAGACTCATGAAGCAGTGGGTGTGTGAGCCCTGCAGTGGGGAGACAGGGAGCTCTGAGGAGTCGCAGGAGAGAGAGGCAACGAAGTCTGTCCACCTCCCTCACGCAGGGCTGGGCGATGCTCAGCTCCACACAGCTCTGGGAGCCTCAGCAGGTCCCTGGGAGATGCCCAATCCCACAGTCTTCTGCAGCAAGGACGCATGGAGGCTCAGAGAGGGAAGCGCGCACAGCCAGGGGGAACAGCATGGAGCTGGAGCTCAAGGCCTGAGGAGCGACCCAGCCCTAAATACTGGAGTCCCCGATACCACCTTGAGAGGGGCTGGGGACCCTACCTTTCCCCACAAACCTGAATGCCACATGGTGGGCTGGGCCCACACCTGCACGGGACCCTCTGAGGCTTGGTGTTTCTCCTCCCCAGGCCCTGATGCTGGTGGCGGCCTTGGCTGGACTGGGCCTGGGCCTGAGCCTCATCTTTATTGCTGTCTACCTCATCCGCTTCTGCTGCTGCCGGCCCCCCGAGCCCCCTGGGGCCAAGAGCACCTCGCCTGGGGGAGGCTGTGTCACCTGGAGCTGCATTGCGGCTGCCCTCGTCGGCTGGTAATGGGGCCCCAGGGTGGCGCGGCAGGGGCAGGTCCCCAACACTCCCTCTCTGCTGCTCAAGCTCTTCCCGCTGGCCTCCGGGGTGTGGGGCCAGAGACAGGAAGAGAGTCCCACCCACCCTCTGCAGGGAGAGCTGTGCCCATGGGGGCTGGAAGAGCTGAGGCCTCCAGGAGAAACGACCTTCCCAAGGGGAGGGGTGGACACAAAAGCGTGGCCCTGAGTGGCCCTCGAGTGGCTGTGCGCCTCTGGGCCTTGGCACCCATGGCTTAGAGGGGTTTTCCAGCAAGCTGAGGCTGGCCAAGCACGCAGGGCCGGGCTTGCAGGTATCCTCAGGAAGCAACAACCAGCAGCAGCCTCCCACTCATTCATTCCTGTGGCTTAGGGTCTTCTGTCCAGCTCAACCTCCGAGTCAGGCCCAAAGAGATAGAGGAGGCAGTACTCAAAGTCTCATGGCTCAGGAGGCAGAGTTGAGAATCGGATATCTCCCAAACCTACACACCACATGGCCTTCTAGAACTCTTTGTGAATCAGGGCCATTCCAAACCCAGCCTCTCCCCCGTGGGCTGCTCCCACAGGGCCAGGACATGAAGACAGCACCGCAGATGAGAGGGCTAGGAGCGTGAAGGCCTGGACCTGCATGGCACGCGGCCCTGAGGCGCCTACGGCCAGCCAGGGTCAGGGCCTAGAGCAGGTTGCCCCAGCCTGGACCTTAGCTGGCCCACACTGCCTGGCCTTAGGGAGAAGAGGGTGTACATTTGGGTTTCCTGGGGGGGCTGGGTGCCCTGTATCCAAGGCACCTCCTCATCTGACTCTGGAGGAGCAGGGGTGGCTGGCTAGATGGACAAAGGCCCAGTGGGCGAGAGACTCGGCCCAGCCCCCACGGCCGTGAAACAAGGGGAGCTTTGTCGGGTTCTGAACAATGGGGCTGGGGACACTGGGCGCCCATCCCAGGACAGGGGTGGGGTCGGTGTAGCCAGGCTGGGAACTCTGAGGGCGGCAGGCTCTCGCCCCCTGACAGTGGGACATGGGCTGGGGGCGGGGCGTGGGCCCCCACGTTCAGACTCCACAATGGAGTTCTGTGTGCTGGCTGGGCTGGGGCGTCTGCCCACTCCTGGCCCACCCCTGCCCTCCCTCCCACATTCTCGTACTCCTCTCCCAGCCTAGGCTTGGGCTCCAGGGCGGGGCCTGGAGGCTTCCAGCTCTGGAAGTCGCAGGTGGCTAGAGTCCCAGTGCTGGGAGGAACCCTGGGGTGGGAGGAAGGGTCAGGATCCCCTCGGGCAGGTGCTGAGCGTCTCAGGGCTCCTACAAAGGTCGTGGAGAGTGCCGGGCAATGGGTTAAGGGTGTGGAGCAGGCCAGAGCTTGGTGGGTGACTTCTCCAGGGTGCCTCCCTGCTCTGGGGGAGGTTAGGGTTAAATCTGGGGGCTCTTCTCCACCGCTCCACCCAGCATTAACATCACAATGACGTTCCTCCGCTGGGGGAGCGAGGCTCTTCCGTTACCTTGGTGACCGGGCTGGGTAGGTTAGGGACAGACGCGCTTTTCCCACAGCGAACTGGACCAATAGGATGGGCTGACGTAGAGGGAGCCAGTCGAGGCCAGGCCGAGGGGTGCCTATGGAGGACGTTGCTCCCCAGGGGCCCCCAGACTGGGTGAGATGTCCTCTCTGTCCTTCTCTTCTCAGCGCTGGCATCGGCATTGGTTTCTATGGCAACAGCGAGACCAGCGATGGGGTGTCCCAGCTCAGCTCAGCATTGCTACACGCAAACCACACGCTCAGCACCATTGACCACCTGGTGAGGGGGCCAGCAGCCACTGACCAGGCCCCTGCCCCTCGCCTGGACATGGGGGGCTTCCACGCAGGAAAAAGGGTCTAGACTTAGAACTCAGAAGACCCTAGATTCAGGAGCGCGCTATCAAAAGCTCACCCTTTGGGCTGCACCTCGCCCTCAGAACCCTGCACCTGCCCCCAAACTGGCTCAGACCTGGACGCAGTCTCAGATCCCATCCAGGCCTTGACTTCAACCTGGAGCCTGAACAGAGACAAATGTGGGGACCACAGGCCCTGTCCTAGGGCCAGATCTAGTGCTGTAGACCTGACCCCTGGCCCAAATTCAAGCTCAGGGATCCCCGTCCCGAGATCCACAGCCCCAGGGGTTCACGCTGCAGCGAAGCGACCCCACCGCCAGCCTCAGGTTTCATATCCAATCGCATTGCATGCCCAGATGCTGGGCCGGGGGACCCAGATGTGAGACTCCGTACACAAGAAGGCAGGCGCAGACTTCACATCTGAGACCCCAAACCTAGTCCCTGTGTGGGTCTGGGATCTTTGTCCCAAGACCTGGTGGAGCCACAGGACCCCAAGGCAGGACCTCAGAGTCCCTGGGGACCCGCTGCAGTCCTCAGGTGCTCAGATACCTAGTACTGCTCAGCATGCTTCACCCTCAAACCCATCCCAGGGATACCCTCCCTCCTCAGACTGAGCTGCTGCTCTCTGCAGGTACTGGACACGGTGGAGGGGCTAAGCCTGGCCGTGCGCATGGAGCTGACCGCCCTGGAGGAGGTGCTGGCCGAGCGCACAGAGCTGGTGGCTGCGGCCCGCGGGGCTCGCCGGCAGGCCGAGGCTGTGGCCCAGCAGCTGCAGGGCTTGGCCTTCTGGCAGGGTGTGCCCCTGAGTCCCTTGCAGGTGGCTGAAGAGGTGTCCTTTGTGGAGGAGTACAGGTGAGCTGGCAGCATCTCCCCACCTGCTGCTGTGCAGCAGTTCTCAAACTGGGCTCCTAGGGGGCATCAGGCAAAGTCTGGGGACAGTTGGGGCTGTTGTACCTGGTGTCGGGTAAGTGGCGGCCAGGGGGCTGCTCAAGAGGACCGCTGTGCCCACGGTCAGTGTGCCGGGCTGCCGAAGCCTGCGGTATCTCGGTGGGTCCAGTGGCTCCAGGCGCATCTCACCTGCACACCTGCGCCCCTCGGCTCACTCACCCGATCTCGGCCCTGTGCTTTTACGCCCCTATTAATTCTGGGACACGCTCAGCAAACCAGTCCCACGTTCAGTCGCTCCCAGACTGACGAGGCAAAGCGGCCACTCACTCCATCCAGCAAGCAGCAGGCTCTAGAGAGAAGTGTGACCTCAGCCAGCTGTCTACTTCCCGGCCCTGCCTCATTGTTCCCACCCGTGAAGGGAGCCTCGTGGGAGTGATGTCCCCTGGATTGTGGAGGATGTGTCTGGATCTGTGCGTGCTGGGGAGGTAGATGGCTCAGGCCAAGCGCTACGCTAAGAGGTGTCCCTGAGATGTGGAGGTACCCGGCATGGGGGCGGGGCAAGAGATGCCTGGCGGAAACTCCTGGCCTGCCAGGCCCTTCTCCTGGACAGGCTGGGGCACCAATAAAAACAAATGCAAGGAAGCTGAGCATGTCACTCTGAAGGAGGTGGGTGGTGACAGCTGTGGAGGAAATTAGAGAGAGACCTGGGTGGGGACAGCTGGCAGTTGGCATCAGGAGGCCCAGCAGAGTCACACTCAGAGAGGGTGGCACTGAAGGAGAGGACACAGCTGTGCAGCCCTTGGGAGTGGCCACCCTTTCCCAAAGCCCGCAGGGTGGACTCTTCACCACTTTGTCCACGAGGAATTATTTTTCATTGCCTGGCTTAGGGGCTGGGATGTGGACGAAACCACCCCGGAACTGTTGCTTGGTGCAGGCTACGCCACACCCAGGAGTCCTCCAGGACAGTGTCTGGGACAGTGGCAGGCAGTCAGGGAGGAGGGCAGAGCAGCCACAGCGAAATGGGCACGCTTAGTGGGAGCCACTGTGCTGGGGCTGCCTGTGGATCCTGCCCTGCAATCACAGAGGATCCGTCTCTTAGGTCTGACTAGGTATTAAGCACCTTTGAGAGCTCCCTTGGCAGTGCCAGGCGGGCCACAGCATCACTCTGCCAAGAACCTAGTGCATTAACTCATGCGCTGGGCCACGCCCTTTGAAAGTTAGTAGTGTTGTGCACCTGGCAGTGCAGGTGGGGAAACTGAGGCAAGGAGGTTAAAGCTCTGGGGCAGCCACAGAGCTAGTGAAGTAGAGGGCTGGGCTGGGCTGCTTCTGAGGGTGGGGATCCAGACCCCCAGAGGCCACTGTCCCAGAGCTTGGGGTCCAGTGAAGGTTGAGTCCCAGGTGCTCAACCTCGGTGCAAGTCTGTGCCGGGCTTCAGGTGACCCTGAGGACATCGGTGTTCTTTGCTGAGGAGTCCTGTTGCCTGTGGGGTGCGCTGACCTGCTGCCGGCCCTGCTGCCCACCCTCCCTCCCAGGTGGCTGGCGTACGTCCTCCTGCTGCTCCTGGAACTCCTCGTCTGCCTCTTCACCCTCCTGGGTCTGGCGAAGCAGAGCAAGTGGCTGGTGGCCGTGTGAGTGCAGGCAGCTGGCCCCGGCTTGTGCCTTGGGGAGGGCCCCTGGCCAGGCTTCCTGCATGCTTGTGGGACCTACCAGCCCTGGTGGCAGGAGCCTAGCTGCACAGCTCTCTCTTAGTCCTTTGCTGGGTGCACAGAGAGGAGGCTGGAGGCATCCTGGGGTGGCCCACGGAGCCCGGCAGAACCATGGGAGCCCACGGGTTACGCTTGCAGTAAGCACAAGGCTGACCAATGACACCCGCCCAGGGCTGGGCGCCCTGGCTCCCCGTGACAGGGCTACCAATAGGCTCTCACCCAACAGCAGAAGAGCCTGCAGCAGAGGCCGCCTGGTTGTGTGGGGCACACGCCCTCCCGGGGCTAGAATAGCTCGCTCTGTGCTCTCACTGCCGCTCCTTCTGGCCCTCATGGAACCCTCCGGCCTGGGCTCTGAAGCAGGTGCTTCTGTCCTCAGGTAACACAGGGCACCGAAGGTCAGAGAGGTTGAGTGGCTTGTTTGGCTATCAGCTAGGAGGTGTGGAGCCAGCCTTGCTTGGGGACAGCCCCCCCGTCCTCCTATGCTGGCAGGAGGGCCTGTGCTGTGCACCTCAGCACCCTTCTGGCCTGCAACCCTCACCGCCACACTCGTCCCCCAGCCCCAGCAACTGTGGGGAGAAGCCAGGCCAGACTCATCCCTGGAGCTCACCCCAGGCCTCAGAGCAGCCCACAGGGCTGAGAGGCAGCTGGTGCACAGGGGAGCAGGCTGGGGAGGTGCAGGAACCTGCAGAGCGACAGTCAGCAGGGGCAGGGGGCCTCTGTGCCTGCCCCGGTCTGCAAGTGTGGGTCCGGTCACCCCTATTCCATTCTCTGCGGTACTTGGATTCTCTGGCCCCCAGGGCTTGTGGGGTAGGGGTGCTCTGTGACAGGATGAGAGACAGCAAACCAAGAGGCATGGGGGCGGCTTGGGACCCTGGCTAATCCCGCGCTTCCTCCAGGATGACAGCCATGAGTTTTCTGGTGCTTGTCCTCAGCTGGGGATCCATGGGCCTAGAGGCAGCCACGGCCGTGGTGAGTTCTGGGGCTCTGAGCCCTGGGCCCTAGGCAGGGTGCGGGCCAGTACCTGAGACTGAAAGGAGCCACGGGGGACACGGTCACCGCCTCGAGGCTGGGGAGGGTCTCCTGTACCCTGAGAGGGCAGAGGCAAGAGACCCAGACAGCAAGCGGGGGCTGGGCCTGAGCCTCTGAGTCTGAGGGAGGATGAGCCTGAACCCCAGGTCTAAGGGAGGAGGCTGGGAACCAGGACAGGGTATGGCTGGGGCATGTGGCCGGGGCACCCATCCTGCTCTCTCGCCCAGGGCCTCAGTGACTTCTGCTCCAACCCAGATGCTTACATCTTGAACCTGACCCAAGAGGAGACGGGGCTCAGCTCAGGTGACTGCCCTCGTGACCACTTTCCCCAGGCTTCCCGGGGCCCCGTCCTCCTGGGTGGGTGGGGGGGCTGTACACGGGTCTCCTGGGGTGCTCCGAGCCTGCCCTGGCTTGCTGGGAAAGAGGGCTGGATAAGAATGCCAGGAGGAAGGGACAGCCAGATAGCTCAGTGGGCTAGAGCACCTGCTTAGGCAGAGGGCAGAGACCCCAGTTCCATCCGGGCTTGCTGTGCCGGCCCCTCGGCCCTGAACCCAGGGCATGCCAAGACTGTGCATGATGGCACATGCCTTAATCCAGCTCTTGGGAGGCTGAAAATAGGAGAATCACGACAAGCCCGATCTGGGTAGTGAGACCCTGTAGACCTTGTAGGCAGGCAGAGGCCATGGGAGGTGGGAGAGGACACAGAGCTTAGTGTGCCGCCTCTCTTGGCCAAAGCAGAGGCCCTGGGAAGCACCAAGAGCGGGGCTAGGGACGTCCCTGGGCGCTGCCCTCCCACCGCCCCCAGGGCAGGTCCTGGGGGCCAGGCTTACAGCCCCCCTTCCCCCTTCACTTCAGACATCCTGAGCTATTATTTCCTGTGCAGCCACGCCATCTCCAGCCCCTTCCAGCAGGTGAGGGCTGTGGGCAGGGGACATGGCCCCGAGAGGACCACGAACGGGCACCCCCGAGGGAGGAGAGCAGGGCTAGGCCCCGTGTCGCCGCCCCCTGCCCCCGCCCCGTGGGGAGAAGGCCAGAGCATTGGCCATGGGTCTTCCCTCCTCCTCACAGAGGCTAACGCTGTCCCAGCGAGCCTTGGCCAACATCCACTCGCAGCTTCAGGGCCTGGAGCGAGAGGCCGTCCCCCAGTTCCCGTCTGCGCAGGTCAGTGGCCTGGACCACAGGGGCAGGTGGACCCGCGGGGTCAGATGGGACCCACACATGAGGGCTGCAGCCCGTGCACGGGAAGGGGCCCCTGGGGCGGGCTGAAGGGCTGGCCTCCAGAGTCAGGCGAGTAACTGCCTCCCCTCCCACCACAGAAGCCTCTGCTGTCCTTGGAGGAGACACTGAATGTGACGGAGGGGAACTTCCACCAGCTGGTGGCCTTGCTGCACTGCTGTGGCCTGCACAAGGTCTGTATCCTTCCCCGGGACTTCCTCCTGAGGGGAGACTTGCCTCAACTCGCAGAGAGACCCTCTTCCTCTTGCCGAGCGCCTCCCCTTCCCGCGCTGGTGTCTGCGTGTCCTCTGCGCACGCGCGTCACCACTCTCTCCCTGCTAGCGGCCTGCCTGCCACCTCCCCTTTCATCCATCACTGCCACCTGCAGCCCGTCCCCACCCCGTCCCCATCCTCTCCTTCCTGTCTTTTCACCCACCTCCTTGAGGCCCACAGCTCGTTGAGCTCTGGAGCAAGAGCCTGGGTTCAGGTCCAGGGCAGGTCCCCCAGCCCCTCTGTGCCTCAGCTTCCTTGTTTCCAAAGCCAGAGCTACCCTGAGTGCCCATGCAGGTAGGTGAGGTGCAGGACAGGCAGAGCCCGGGGAAGACACACGCTTTGCTGCAGTGGTGCACGCCAGCAGCTCTGAGTCTTGGCTTCCCGCCTGAAAGGCGAGGACAAACACGTCCTTCCGGGGACGCTCGTGAAGGCTGGAGAGGGACTCGCCCTCATAGAACAGTGGGACTTTGCTCCAATCACTTTCCTCATCACCCCACCATGCCCGACACTTAAAGGGAGAGGCATCTGCACAGGTCCACAGTCGCAGAAGTTTTAGCCCCTGGTCGGCAGCCTTTGACGCAGACCCAGCGTGGCGGAAGGGCCTGGGTGCAGGAAAGCGGCTCATGGCACAGTGGCAGCCAGGAAGCAGAGAGTGCGGGCCAGGGTGAAGGCCCATCCTTCCTGCCACCCTCCCCACCCCTCTTGTGGCTGGGCTGCACCTGCCAGCAGCACACATGGCACACTCACTCGGCCTCTCTCCTGCAGCCCCACCTTGGATCACACAGCCGTGGAGGGGAGCAAGCTAGAAATCTAGATCTAAGCTGTAGCCTTCTACTCCAGCCCGCAAAACACTCGCGTGCGTGTCTCCATGCAAAATGCCTTTAGGACATTGCTAAGGGCCCCCAAAATCTTAACAGTTCCAGCCTTATTGAAAGGTCCAAAGTCTCTTCTGAGACTCAAGACAAACTCGTAGCTGTGAGCACTGTAAAAATCACGAAAGAGAATTAAATGCTGACAATAGACCGTGGCATGTGGCCAACATCCCCAATCCAAGAGGCAAGAAAAGGAAGACAGGGGCCCAGCAGGATGGCTCAGTGGTCTAAAGCGCCTGCTTGGGAAAGCTTGGGCAGCTTGAGGGACCGCGGTTCGATCCCCGGCACCACATGCTGCGCCAGCCCTGCCCTCAGGGCGGGCTGAACCGGCCATAAAAATGAGTGAATAAACAAACAAAGGTTCTAAAACAAGAAAAATAAATAAATGAATAGATAAAAAATTTAAAAAAAGAAAAAGAAAAGGAAGACAGAAAAGGAGGTCAGGCCCAGCCACATAGCTCAGGGACCAGGGTTCGATCTTGGGTGTGGAAGACAGAAAAGGAGGTCAGGCCCAGCCACATAGCTCAGGGACCAGGGTTCGATCTTGGGTGTGTAGTGCCAGCCTTGACCCTGGGGCCTGCTGAGACGTGATTGAGACTGGGACTGGTGGCACACGCCAGGAATCCCAGTGCTTGGCAGGCTGAAAAACAGGAGGATCACTACAAGTGTGATCTGTGTAGTAAGACCCTCTAGACCCTGTACATTACAAAAAAAAAAAAAAAAAAAAAAA
>PVJA010037239.1:0-20538 GCA_004027025.1 Myocastor coypus
TCTGGTAATAGGCCCTTAAAGACTCACCTCATTTAGCCAGGCATGGTGGCACACGCCTGTAATCCCAGCACTCGGGAGGCTGAGGCAGGAGGATCGGTGTGAGTTCGAGACCAGCCTGGGCTACAAAAGTGAGCTCAAGGCCAGCCTGAGCTGCATAGTGAGACCCTGTCTCAAAAAGACAAAAAAAAAAAAAAAAAAAGACTCACCTCGTTTTCATTCACTGAAAAGATTCATTCTGGACTGCTGCTATTCAGAACTTGATGGACCTTCTTTGGTGCAGAACCTTAAGGCTCAGGGTGTGTTGGTCTCTATGCTCAAGGGGTGAGAGGTAAAATAAGCAGGAAAACAGACATATGCACATGCAGTAGTATGTTCAATTACCAGCTTGTTCACTTGCTATAGGAATAAAAGTATCTACTGGCTATGCAAACCTAGAATACTGTGGTATTTTATAGCGTCTGAGGCCTTATCCAGGACAGACAAAGAATATTCCAGAGAGGAAGTGGACACAGTTAAATTTAGTTTACTGCATTTTAAAGAACTTCCAGTGATCTACAGCATTCATACAGAAAATTGCACATAAATGTAGCTTAATAAATTTCCATCAATTGCAATCACCCTGTGTTAATCTTGATTTTCATCTTGAGTGTATTAAGAAGTGCTTCGCAGAGCAGTGAAGTGCACTTCTGCATGTGTCTGCAGGGTGCTTCTCCAGTTGATTGCCATGAAGGCCAGCAGACTTAGGGAGGACCCAGGGGTGGTGCAGTAGGTCTTGCAGCCCAGGGGGAATGAAAAGGGGAAGCAGGAGGAAGTTGGTTTGCATTTGTAAAGCTTCCTTGTCCGTGAATGGGTGTTTTGCCGCTGCTGGGGTGGGGGGAATCAGCTTCAGTTTCTTTAGTCTTTCAGTGTGAACTCACACAGTAGATTCTTCAAGAAGACTTTAGGCCTGCAGCCTTAGACTCACCCTGAATCCTTCTTTCTCTTTCTCTGCATTTCCAAGATTTTTATACTGGACAATTACTAGATTTTTGGCTTTCCAGGACATAGATAGCCACTGAGGAGTACCCCCACCTCTAGTCTTATAAACTTACATGATTAATTCTCATATATGTATATATATATATATATATATATATATATGTATATATATATTAATACATGTTATACTTATTATGATACATAATACAATGTACAATAATTTAACATATGATAGTAACAATAGATAATATGATAATGCATAAATATATCTAATATATATGCATATGCATTTTTTCCAATGGATTGTAAGCAATATCCTATAACCAGTATGAAGAAGCAAAGCATTATGTTTATTTGGGGCCATGAAGCCCCTCATGCTCTCTTCTCAGCACCCCCTGCTCCTCACCTGCTGGGCTCGCTATGCTGACCTCTCTCAGGTGAGACAGACTGCCCCAGCAGTATTCTATGTATTCTATGAATGGCATGGTTCAGCATGAATTGTTTCATTAGGGTTCCTTTGACTTATGAGAGGTTTACTAGAGTTGGTTTTGACCTACGAGAGCATCATTCATGTTGCTTTGTGTGCATGTAATTTGTTCACCCTTTTGCTATAGATTGGTCTTTTGCTGAGTACATGCTAGGGGCTGTATCAAAATGCCCTTCTTCATTAATGCTCCTGTGGTCATAGGTAGGGCTTTGGGAAGTGGCTGGATCTTAGGTGCGTGAACCTGGGATTAGGACTGCAAGTGCGTTGTTACAGATCAACCCACTAATTGTTTTTTTGTTTAATTTTTTATTTATTTTAATGAAAAAATTGCAATGAAACAGTTTCAAAAGAGGTCAGTAGGACAGTTATAACAATTAATACAATGCATATCGTTTTCTTCATAGTAGTCATTCAGAGGACAATATGCAGACAAGACATCTTGTCCAGACTATATTAGTAAAATCTTTCTTTTCACTGAGCTAATAGAAGGTGTGGCTATTATAGATAATGATGCTCTGGACATGTCTTTTGTTATGTTTGTTTATAGGCATCAACCAGAGATGAAATTCTTGTGGCTTAGAGCATGAGATGCATAACTGTAGTGTACCTGATTATTGCCTTCTGATGTGAATATACATGTAAAAACATCACTGTGTAGCAATAACATGCTTTATATAAGATGTATTAGGTATATAACTACTTACTTATTCCTTTAGACTGTTGGCTCCGTGAACAAGAGCCTAAGATGCTATATTCTAAGATTAAATGACACTATTTACCCAAATTTAGAGTTCTTCCTATGAATTTTTAAACTAAAGAAACAGTGCAAAGCCTATGGGCCATGGATTTAGGTTGTTGGCTAATCGATGACACAGTCTCTTCATCTGTATAATGGGGAAAATTTTTGATCAAAGGCTACTGACCGAGAGAATTTCAGTTTTATCTCAATAACTGTATACAGTTTGTGGACCCACAGTTTACTTACCTGCACAGTATGGCAGAGCTGATTCTCATTTTCCATCAGACTTCTCATCTAAGACTGTCAACTGGAGCTAGATTGTGATTCTGACATGATAGCCCCCTGACAGAGAAAGTGTTATAGCTGCAGTCAGCTAAATCCAGCCATGATTAAACAGTTGAAAATTGTTATAAGGGCTGGCCAGATAGCTCAGTGAATTAGAAGCCTGCTTAGGCAGATGCAGGGACCAAGGTTCAATCCCTAGCATGCTGCGCCAGCCTCACCCCTGGGGCACATTGAGACAGAGACTAAGACTGGGATTGGTGGTGCAGGGCCTGTAACATCAGGACAGGGAGGACGAAAAACAGGAAGGATCACTACAAGTCTGATCTGTGTTATGAGGCCCTGTAGACCCTATATAGCCTATACCAAATGCACATACACACGCACAAAGAAAATTGTTATAGTAGTTGAGAAAGCATTTTTTTTTTTTTTGATAAAGTATTTTTTATGTGTCCTGGTCATAATGTTCTCACCCTATACTTCTCCCAAAAGGCTGTATTGAGCATTTTTCTCAATTTGGCTTCATTTAGCGGTACTAACTAAACATATTCTTTCTTAGGTTTTATTTAAAAATTTGGTAACTGCTCTAACTCCTTCAGTCCTGGACCTGAGAGCAAGCACATGAGCAGCAAGGCCTTCGCTAGCTCCCACTGACCCGTGCATCTCAGGAGAAAAGCTTTCCACTACAGGGATCACCCACTTGGTGTCTTTTTGTTAGCAAAACAAACCATGTGCAAACATATCTCCTTGAACATTCACCACTGGTATTCTAAGACAAGGAGGCAGGGATAGATATAAAATAAAAGCTTATTACATGTGACAGCAAATGTTGTTAGAATTCTCTATGCAACACTTTGTGGAGCTGTCTACTTGTATTATGTCACTTACATGTTGTAATAGCCTTATGAGAAGGGAATGATTATCACCATTTTATACAAGACAAAAGTTGATACTTAGAAGACAAAAAAAAGCTATAGGACTAACAAAGGTAAGAGCTTGGACCTATTCCTGGACCAGCTTAACATTGCTTTGTTCTGTCCCCTCTCAGAATGAGATGTCAAGTGTGAGTGGTCTGGGATGCTTCCCATGTCATCAGGGAACCTGAATGTGTCAGCAAAGGTGCGGCAGATGTTGTGAGGCTGGAATGGCAGATACAAAGTTCAGGGTAGGAGGAAAACTGTAGTGTGAAGCTTGGGTCTGTCAACTTCATTGATTTTGAGATCTGTCCATGGAATTGGTAGAGTGCATTTCTAGGTGAGTCATGGGATTATGACTTCCGGTATGATAGCATTTGTGGTCCCTCCTTACTGGCGCTGCTTCCCTGCTCTGATTCCCAGCTGCTATCACCTAATCTTTGCTGTGTCCTGCTCTTCTGCCATAATCTTTCTCTATGAAGCCAACCAACCTTGGGCCAAATCCCCTGAAACCATGAGCCAAATTAAACTTTTCCTCCTCTAAGTATGATTATTGAGTCCCATTGACAAGAAAATTTAGTAATGTAGAAAGTTTTGGCTCAGAACTTTGGATCTTAGGCATTGTGAGACACTGGCTTCTCAAGAGCTTTTGAATTTTACAGCCATAGTGCTGGTTTTGTTGGGATTATAAGGCTGGTGTTTGGCTGTGAGATGTGATACAGACACCTTAGAAGTTTGTCTCTTAGAAACATCTTATGACATCAAGGAACAGAAGAAAAGTGATGAAAATGTGTTAAACAAAATATTTGCTGAGATAGTGGCAGACAAATGAGAATCCAAATTATTTTCTTGCCGAAATGAGACACACACTCCTTTAGGTCCTGTGACTTCTCTCTTCGATTTAACGCCAGTGACATTCAGGAAGGAGCTATTGTTTTGAAGTTCACCAATATGAAAGCCTGGCACTTCAGGTTGTCAGCTTCTGGATCTGAAAAAGCAGCTCTGTTGTAGTTTAAATCTGTTATGGTTTATGTCTAGTTGTCCCCCCAAAGCCTCATACAATCATGGGGCAGGGACTTCTAGAATTTGAGACTTGATCCATGATGCACTAGGATTACGTGTTTTAGTACTGATGAGATTATGGGCCTGAGTACTGTTGGGAATTATAGGTGTGGCCAGAGGTGATAGGCTAAGGCAGAGAGCCTGATGTTATTTAAAGAGAGACAGAGAGATAGAATCAGGCTATTACTCTCTGCTCCCCTAGTTGTCCCATTGCCTCTGTCACGATTGTTGCTGTTCCACCACCATGAACTGCTGCTCTCTGCCATGTGCCCCTCAGCCTTGGAGCCAGCCAAGTATGGACTGAAACCTCCAGTAACTGTGAGCTAAATAAACTTTTCCTTCCTTCACTTTGGGTGTCGGGTATTTGTCCCAGCAATACGAAATCGACTAACAGGAGCTCCTTACCCTCAAGTGCTCATACCTAAGCTCTCTCTGGCCATTCAGTGTCGTCCTTGCAGCTGCCATTCTTCACTGTTTAATCTGGAACACTCATATTCCACAGGGGAGGGTGTCAGGAGATCTTCTAATGAAAAATGTTTCTATGTAAAATAAGCTTGACTTTCTTAAATCTTTTTTTCCACTTTATTCTGGAGAGGTGAATAGAGAGTGTTTATAACTAATTCACACATCTCTTGTTCACTGAATATTTACTGAGGGAGCTTGGAAGAGACATAATTTTTGACCCACAGGGAAGCATCGTAAGGTCTGAGATCTAAGCGGTTGTAGCCAGGAAAGTAGGAGGAAGAGGCAGAGGCCAAGACGCTGTGGTTGGAAGGCGTCCAACATGGAGCCTCAGTTGAAAAGATCTCTTCTGGAAAAGTCAAGGATCAGGGGTTTTGCAGCCAGAAAGTTCTACATTGTAGACTGGCAAGCAGAGATTTTTGGCGTCAGGACAGATCTGAATGAGGTGAATAAACACAGGTTCTCTGTGATGGTAGCATACAGATTTGTAGTGAGAAGGCTTAGAAAATCTTTTACATCTTTCCACTCTGCCATGTCATGACCTCACAGATGTGAAAAACCAAGCCATGAGTTAAGGCTCATTATCCTCATCTTATGGATGTGACTGAGGTGATTTATTATGTTCTAGCTGAATGACGATCTTAATCTAGTTTGTTCAGTGCTATGCAAGGAGTGCTCCAAGGCTTTCAAACCTTGCCACAAACAGACACTCTAAATATCACCACCTTCGTCAGCACTGCCACCACCACTGCTACTACCACTATCATCAGTACCACCACACCTAACAGCTCAACTATCAGTCTCCCATTATAGCACCACCAGCATTATCTTGCCATTACTACAACCAACGCTCTGTCATCCCCTCTTGCGTCACCATTACCTTCCAGCTCCATTCCTTCACCCGTACCACGTGACAGCCATCATCTCTACTTGCAGTGCTACCATACACACTGTTGCTACCAGTCACCACCTTACCAACATCATCCACTATCACTAATACTCTCTCCAATCCATACAACTATCAAAATTATTAGGCAGAGTTCTCTTATCTCTTTCAGGACAACTCAAGTGATGTTAATGTTAGTGCAGTAGATTAACAACTGGTGATTAACTAGTTAACACCCAGCTGTACTGGGTCAATATGGTTCTGGCTATGCACAACCCAAATGAGGATTGTTGCCAACAACATACAAAGGAGAACTGGAAAGGAACAGCTTGTGCTTTTGCTTCTCCTGGAGAAGCATGTTGTGCTGGTTTTCCTGATACAGACTCAGACGCTTTCATTGTTGGAGGAGCTGAGGACCTCCTTGTCACTAAGAATGGTTCAGGTCACCCAGTGGGAGCTCCGCCGCAGCACTTCCTGCTTCTAGTGCAGGTTCCACATCCTGCTGCCACAGGTCCTTCATCCTGGTGCTGTGGGCTTTCTAGCGCTCCCCATGGATCTTGGGGCCATCCCAGTGCAGATCCACATAGGCTTGCTTGACACATTGTTGTAGGCTGTTGGCCTCCAGTTGTGCTTGTGGGGGCGTTACAATGGCCCCTAGGTCTTCAACTGGACTCATGAAGGACATTGCTGTGGGATCCAGGCTCTCAGCTAGACTCTTTGGGTCACTAGTATGTGGACAGATCTCCCACACTCTTTTACACTGGACTCTTTGCATGACTATTACAAGATAATCCTATAAATTATGTGCCTTGTGTTAAATTGTTTCCCTTGTGAAACCTGACTAGAACAGTTGTTGATCCTCCTATGTAAGGCACACTACTTAAAGAAGGAGCAGTGCTCTACAAGGATTGATCAGTTGAAAGGAGACTGCTTCAGCATTGTTCAAAGGAAGTGGTTACAGAGACCTGCCAAAGAGAGCATATGATGATTAATTGTATGTTGACTTGGCTGGCCAATGAATATTAAGAAACTTGGATAAACACTACTTCTGAGTGTATCTGTGAAGATGTTTCTACATGGGTTTTGAATAATACTTGAATGGCTAAAAGAAGAGCAGATTAGTCTCCCTGTGGTGGGTGGGCCTTGTGCAAACCACTGGAAGACTGAACAGAATAAAACACTGAGCAGGAGGTAACTGTTTCTTCCTGGTGTTCTTAAATTGGGATGTCCGTTTTCTCCTCTTTTTGTACTTTGACTTGGACTTATGACATTGGCTTTCCTGGTTCTTTGACTCCAATTTGGAATGGAGCTACCCAAGTCTCTGCCATGGTTCTCAGGCTGTTGGAGTAGAACTGGAATTCTGCCGTTAGTATTCCCAGGCCTGTAGCTCATGTGTAAAGATCTTCAACTTTTCAACATCCATATTCATGACAGCACATTCCCTATGGCAGTGCCCGTGTGCAGATTTACCTCCCTAATTCATGCCATTTCTTGAGCTAACACAGGCCAAGACTAACATCGAGTCTGTGTAGTATGTGTGCAAAGCAGGGAAGTGCAGTTAATGGGGAGGAGGCTCCGTGTGTGTGCAGGTCTTTCGCTCTGCCACAATTAGCGCCTTTGAGAGGGAGGCTGAGCTGCCCCATCCTTGGTGCATTCCTCTCCCCGTGGCTGCTCAGATCTAGCTTCCTTCGTGCTCTACCTCCCACCCACCTTCCTTCCTTTGCTGCGCTCTATCTCCTTTTCTCCTCTAACTCCACTGCAGCAATTATATTATCTGCTAGGGTGGAAGATAGGAAATCTTGCTTTTCAGGAATCTGAACTCAACTCCGCTTTTCTTCTTCCTGTTTCCCTTTCCTTAAGTAAAGCTTATGAAGAATAGCATTGCTTCCTGTTATTTGAAGCTTGGATGTTCAGTTGAAGAGATTAGCATCACCCAGTGGATTATAAGAAAGACTCCCAGACCAACTCAGACCTATATTTTACCAAAATGCCTTGTAGATTTCTAAGCACAGCTTTTAAGAAGTGTTGTTCTAGGTTGAATATAGGATAAGAAAAATTGTAAGAAGAAAAAAACTATTACATAGTTTAAGTAACCCTAAGATTAAAAAAAAAAGTTATGTAGACAAGATAACTAAGCTTCAGAAAAGCACTTAGGTGTCTTGCTTACTGCATAGCGGGTGGGACCACAAAATTAGATCATGGATTTCTCCTATCAAAGATTGAGTTCTATTTGCTAAAGCATGCCTGTGTTGTGCCCCACAGTCTAGATGTTTTGGCAACCAGTACTGGCAGGAAACAGCCAAACACATCTGGAGCTGGGAACCCAAGTTCTAGAAGAAAGCATGGTAGTCACTGGATGTTAGGATCCAAAGAATCTGAGACAATACTACTCGCATCTGATTCTCCTCTTGTACAGCATCCTGGCTGCTTATTTCATTCCTTGCCTGCGTCACTGTCTACCACGTTATTTGGCTATTCACTTCCGATAGCTTCTCCCAGAACAGTGTGATCTTCTCTGGTTATGAACTTTCTCCATCTCTTTGTCATGGCATTCGCAGAATTGTGACATAAAAAATATTGAGTAGCCACCTATAGAATAAGTAAGTCAGAGAGAACTGAAGTCCTCAAGTGAAATGTAATTGGCTGAAATCATTCGTTCAAGTCACAAAGGCAGAGAACTATCTGCCAGACAGGTGTAGCTGTCACGGTAGAGACGATGGTTTCCACCTGTCTTCTAAGAATGGCGCTCCAAGGACTAGAAACCAGAGAAGCAAGGTCTTTGCACAGTAGAGTGGTGCTGTCTCTGACTGACTCAAAACTTGAATCTGGATTTATTAACACTTGTTCGACTTTTTGGGTTCAAGTAAACTTAAAGAAGAAAAGGAGGGATATTAACACTGACTCAATTTTAGATTCAAGGAATCTTGAGCAAATTCTTCTTCTTTTTCTTTATCTAAGGATGAGCTTTGAGAATAAAGATCGATCAATAGATAGATATTTCCTAAGCACTACCTTTTTTGATCTGCCCATCTTCACACAGAGTAAGTATTTCCATCTAAAAGTTTAATAGAGTAATGAGATGAGAGCTGTATTTAGAAAGTAGTCAATACATTTTTTTTGGAATAAAACCTATCTTATCTCTAAGCTTATGTTTTATTATATACCATTTTGTTTCTTCTTACTTTCCATTTAAAGAAACTGATCCATGCTATAGAATGCTTCGCAAAATTTCCACTCATTTTTGAAGAAAGAAAAACTTAAAAGGTAGAAAGGTGATTTCAGAGACTTATTTTAAAGCAGGCTTTGGTTGTTGTATTTTTGTTTTCCTTCAACCTGTGTCTGTTGAAGCTCTTTATAACTCTTATGCAACTTGTCTTTTACCTTGCAAAGAGATGAACAACATTGCTAGTATTTATTTTCCCAGTAAGTCAAGGTTGTCTGCTATGTTAGGAAAACAAACAAACAAACAAATAAACAAACAAACAAAAAACAAAACCGTGGACCAGCACTGCACTGAGTCTCTGATCTATAGTCTGTCAGTAAACTCTTTCCTCAGAGGGAGACCATGACACTTAGGTTTCAGATGAACTTTGGTCTAAATGCCTGCTCAGTCACGCATGAGTTTTAATATCCTGATTAATTTGGTTGCTATGTACTTCTTAATTCTAAGACATCACAGGCTTCAAGAGCAGTCTTGAAATATCAACACTCAGATTCCTCAGTGTCTTCTCCCACGTCCACATGATGAAAGCTCTGGGCCACTGAGTTCAACCTGGATGATTACTGCTATCTTGGAGAAAGTAGCTTGGTGGACTCCTGGTGCCCTGAGCAGAGGTGCCACTACCTGTGTGCACAAGAGCCAATAAGTAAGTTGTGGGCATCCAAGATTCTTTTTGTCACCTAATACAATGCTATTTTTGGAGGGAAAATATTGGAAGAAAACTCAGAGACTGTGGACACACTCACTTAAAAATAGTGCTTTGTCTGTGGCCAAAGTAGGTTAGAATAGGATGCTTTGGATGGAAAGATGATAAATACGTCTTTAACAAATTGTTCACGGAAGAAGATATGGTAGGACCCACATGACTTAATAAAATGGTAAGAGAGATAGCAATGTCTAGAGCAAAGCTGATGGAAGAAATTTGAATCAGGAACATATTCACCTGCGGTGTATTTTATGATAGGAACTAAACTAGCCTGTTCTAACTGTTGCCTAGGGAGCACAGACTTCCATGCAGAACACGTAGTATTAAAAGACTTTAGTGGTGAACGTGGAAGAGAAAGATGAGCATTTAAAAACAATTTCCACTGTATACATAATGCCATTGGCAAATAAGCGCTATGTTAACTGTAAACAAAAATTTACTTTTTTTAAAGGTGATTCAAGAAAAGCTATACTAGGGGCTGGGGAGATAGCTCCGAGGCACAAGTGCCTGCTGGGCAAGTGCAAGGTCGTGAGTTCGAACCCTGGTCCCACAAAAAAAAAAAAAAAGAAAAAAGAAAAGAACAGCTATACTAACAGAAGTCAGATAAAAGGAAAATGTTATTTTTTATTTGAAACGTGCCCAGTGATGCCAATGAAGCCCTGCCCAATCTATTTCCAATTATCCTGTCTTGATGGTATAGAACCCAGTTCCTTGATTAGAAATGTGAAATTTTCACTTTTCACTACCTCTGGGCATTCTCAACTAATGAAGTTTTACTCCTTTCCTCGCATAATGGTGAATGGATCCAGTGGAAAATTAACAGAAAGACAACCTGGGGCCTTT
Organism: Myocastor coypus; assembly: GCA_004027025.1. Taxonomy (NCBI): domain Eukaryota; kingdom Metazoa; phylum Chordata; class Mammalia; order Rodentia; family Myocastoridae; genus Myocastor; species Myocastor coypus. Next base: position 10,580 of record PVJA010037239.1, read on the forward strand.
TAGCAGCAATTAATGTGTTTGGAATTTCAGTGCAACTCTAATTGCTGGTTATAAAATGTACAGTCTCGTTACTTTTGTTAAAAGTAACTGATGTGGCTTGGGCCTGGGGCTTGAGAAAGGGCAGAGCGAGAATTAAGCTTATTAATAGTTTGAGTGCACAGACTGCCCCCCCCCCCCCGCATCATTCTTGCTGCCATGTGGAAGTCTGCGCTGGACTTAGAACGGGTTTAGTTTGGTTATGTGAATATGAGCAGCGCCACTCATGATCGGTGTTCACTGCTGGCTCTAAGTCACTCCCTTTCTGTGCTCCAGAGAGTTAGATGCCTTTTCACCACTTCCGGGTGAATTAAAGAGGACAGTTGCTTCTTTAATCTCTAGTGCATCTCACTGTGCAAAAGTTCATGTGACTATCTCTCCCATTTCAGAAGGAGACTGCTTTCCTCCTTCCCGCCTCCATCTCTTCCTCCTCCTTCCTCTTCCCTCTTCCTCTTCTTTCTCATCCTGCCCCCCCTTTTGAGATTATAAGCATGAATTAAATTGTTACCCCACGATTTTTCTTTGAAAAGAAAATCTCCAAGTTTGCCAGGGTCCTGCTGCGAAGCAGTCGTGGGAATCGCTAGACATGTGTTTTTGCTGGGCCTCCGTTTCTTAATCTATCAATCAAGAAGGACAATACATTTTCTTCTACATTAGGGTTCTTGTGATAATTCATGAGGACAATAGTGACATCTTCCAGAAGAGAAATGGGCATGATGCCATTATATGTGCACACTCGTAGTTGTCTGTACATGTTTACATGTTTCTCTACAATCCAGCTACGATTTCCTCTGCAATTTCCAGTAGAGGAAAGTTACAAAGGAATCTAAATTTTATGTGCATAATTTTGTTGTTGATAGCTGTGACATCTGAGCACTAAAAATGCTAAACTCTGTGACTTATTTATTTATTAGTTATTTATTTATTTTTTGACACAGGGTTTTTCTGTGGGATTCAGGCTGGCCTTGAACTCACATTGTAGTCTAGGTTGGCCTTGAGCTTGCAGCTGTCCTCCTACCTCAGCTTCCCAAGTGCTGGGATTACAGATTTGTGCCACGATGCCAGGCCAATTTCTTTTTAAATGTAAGCCCACTTGACCTTTTGTGTGCCTGTGAAGTGACTATGTGTTACTTGAAACCACCGGTTGCACACAGGTTGGACTCGTGGCAGGCCGTAGAATGACGTATGGCATGGCAGTTGAGACACAGAGCCTCCGGTCCTGTGTTAGAGGCCACCTCGGCGAAGGTGCGCTATAGCTCTCAGCATTCTGCTCATCACTCCTTTCCAGTTTCACATAACGAGGCCTTTCTTCATCCTGTTCTCTCTCTATATATAATTAAAACAAACTGCTCAAGAAGTTAGTGGGGAATCGGAATATTTAATGTCTAGGCAAAGCTGAGCACCAGGTTTGTGAGGGTGTTAGGAGACATTGCAGAGGCCTGGAGCTCGGGCACTCAAGAGCGGAGCACTCAGAAAAGAAAGATGCACCCAGGGACATATTTACCGAGTGCAAGGGCTGCATCTTTTGCAGATGTGATTGGATCCAGGGAGTGAGGCGGTTGCACCCTCATCCTTCTGCTCTCTCCTCTAGTGCTGTTATTGTTCCCCGAGGACCTCGGCCCACCTTGTGCTGGCCTCCACATCCTGCAAACAGGCAAATCAGTGCCCTAAGTGGAGGCATGGGCTAGCGGATGAGCTGTAGCTTTGAGGGCAGTTGAAGATGAAATATCCACGGAGGAAAAGTCATTTTCTGGTAAGTAAAGAAACCACGTGTTCTGGGCGAAGTGTTAGAATGGAGAGGAGAAGGAGTTGTGGGGTAAGAGTTCACGCTGAAGGCTTTTCTGAAGTCAACATCACGTGCCTCTGTAACGCGCACTATTTCTGCAAGTGTTGTTTGCCTGCTTTGTTAACATCAGTGCTAATGGCATACACTTGTCTGTGGGACAGGACACCAAGGAAAGTGTCAGCTTCGAAAGGGTGACAGCGTCTGAGCTGGGAGAGAGCCTTACTCATCCAAAGAAAGAGAAGTGCTGGGTGGGCTTCAGTTCGCTGCTCATGTCTGATGAGTAGCAAATTCAGGGAGACGGGACATACCAGTGACGGGCCTAAAAAATTCAGGGTTTAAGGCAGAGACATAAACCAAACGTTAGTCTTTAAATAATGGTGTTTGGTTATTTATTATTTATCTACTTACCTTTGAACCATCGACACCCTAATTGCTCAGTAGCTGGAGTCACTGACAGATAGGGTGACTCACCTACTCCTTGGTAAGCAGGCAGGGAAGCAGGGGCACTCTCAGGCCGAGCATGCTGGCAACTTGAGTGCCTTCTGAAGCAGTCACTGAACTCAGGCAGACAGCTTGTGGCTCTCACACCAAGTGTGGCCCACGCGTGCCTGGTAAGCTTGCATGTCATCCCAATCCTTCCACATTCTACGCCACTGCCTCAGACACAAGCACCCATAGCAGGAGCTTTGGGGGAGGGCCCCCTGCCTCCAGCCTCACCCTGTTCCGGAATGAATGGCTGTCGTGCCTCAAGGAGAGTTGCTGTAAAGGAGAAGAGGCTGAATGGCCCATGGCTTATTTGTGCTTGTGGAATCCTTCTAGTAATTTCTTTTTTTTTTTTGTCTTTTTGAGACAGGGTCTCGCTATGCAGTTGAGGCTGGCCTTGAGCTCACTTTTGTAGCCCAGGCTGGTCTCGAACTCGCACCAATCCTCCTGCCTCCGCCTCCCGAGTGCTGGGATTACAGGCGTGAGCCACCACGCCCGGCCTCTTCTAGTAATTTCTACACTGTTATGCCTCGAGATTTGCACCGTAGTAAAGAATTAGAGATTGGCAGAAGCAAAAGCACACAGGTGTTTAGATGCTATAGTAGTTACCTATGTATGTAGAGTGGTTAGGAAACCCTGAGAAGTAAAGAAGGCTTTGCAGAGATGCTTGGGACATTCCAGATAATGAGGTAATGGCCAAGGACCTGGAAGGGGCAGGTGGTGATCGAGAGATGGCTGAGAAAGAGCACTTTCCCGGAGCCCAGTAGAAGAGAGGCTTTCTGGAGAGAGGATGTGGCCCAGGAAGGCTCGGCCTGAGACGGAGCAAATAGAAGCATCGGCATCCTCAGGTGAAAGTGAAGGATCCCCAGGAGCAGACTGCAGGGTCAGGGAAGAACGACCTTGCGGAGACCTAGTGAGTTCTCTTTCTGTGCCCACAGACTGCAAGTACAAGTGGAGAGCGAGCCGTGGGTGAGAAGAGGGTACCCTGACCCTAACGGCACAATCTACCCACGAGGGTGACTCATTGTCTCTGTACACAGAGACATTCTTTCTGGCTCCAGCTGGCTGCAAAGACTTGAGAAATGACGGGTTCCCTCGAGTTGATTTTGTTTGTTTATTTACTTTTCATTTGTGTATTTGGTACAGTCTCACTAGGTAGCTCTGAGGTTCAGTGATCCTCCTGTGTTCAGCCTCCCTAAGGGATTACAGGTATGTGTCACCATGCTTGGACTTTATTGCTGGCTCAGAGCACCCCAGGGGCAGGGCTGGCGCAGCATGAGGGACCAGGGATCGAACCCTTGTTCCTGTGCTCGCCAAAGCAGGTGCTTAGTCCACTGAGCTATCCCACCGGCCCTACCTCTAGTTGATTTCAGATCCAGCTATAGTCAAGAGTGCTTTCTGGGAAATGGGGATTTAGTGCAATGAGCAGCTCTGCCACAAGCAGTGCTTCAGGGTGAGACTCACCAGTCTCCTGTGACCTGGCTTTCCCCAGGTTGTCAGTTGGCTGGGGGCCAAACACTGTCCTTTATGCAGCGCCACAGCTTCTGGGAAGCAGCAAGTTCTCCTTTCCCTCCTTGGCTTAATTTGTATAGCAGTGCTGCAAAAGTCGTCTTTCCACCTTATGTTAGTTTGCCAGGAGGTTTAAATGACATAGGATCATTGACCATCAAACCTAACGTAGCTCTCTTTGCTATTACTGGTTGTCAACAATTTTTTAAAAAGTATTATTACAATTAACTATGTGCCAGGAAATTTTTTATTAATATTTTAAATCAGTATAATTAAGGCTTCTTCTCTGATAGTTTGTGTAAGCCACTAAAGTCATAATTTCTTCTTTGCAAAATTTTCTAATTTTTAATATTAAATGTGATGATGTAAAGGAAATATGGTGGACTATACATGAAAAACTTTTTATAGGAACTGTGCTAAAAAGGAGGAGGTGATTTTTCTACACTGATTTACTATCATGAATAGGGTTCTTTTTTGTTTGTTTCTTTTTTGCATAGTTGTAACAGGTATACTTGATATCCTTAGCTGTAGTTACCTCTGTCACTGTCATAATTACTGTTCAAGGAGAGAGGTGCGGGTGAGGGGGAAAGGAAAAAGGAAAGAGAGAGACACAGAGACAGAGAGACAGAGACAGACAGAGACAGACAGAGACAGAGACACAGAAAGAGACACAGAGAGACAGAGACAGACAGAGACAGAGACAGAGAGACAGAGACAGACAGAGACAGAGACAGAGAGACAGAGACAGACAGAAACAGAGAGACAGAGGCAGACAGAGAGACAGAGACACAGAGAGAGACAGAGACAGAGACAGACAGAGACAGACAAAGAGAGACAGAGGCAGACAGAGAGACAGAGACACAGAGAGAGACAGAGACAGAGAGACAGAGACAGAGAGACAGAGGCAGACAGAGAGACAGAGACACAGAGAGAGACAGAGACGCAGAAAGAGACACAGAGAGACAGAGAGAGACAGAGACAGACAGAGACAGAGACACAGAAAGAGACAGAGAGACAGAGACAGACAGAGACAGAGAGACAGAGACAGACAGAGACAGAGAGACAGAGACAGACAGAGACAGAGAGACAGAGACAGAGATAGAGAGACAGACACATGGAGACTGAGAGAAGTGGAGACAGAGGCAGAGACACACAGAGACAGAGAGACAGACACAGAGACTGAAACAGAGAAAAGAAGGAAAAATACAAAGAAATAGAAAAAGCAAGAAAGAGAAAAACAAGAAAAGAAAGGAAGAACTAAAGAATGCAACACTGTGACGTTTAGTTTGTTATTTCCTACGCATGAAAACTTCAATGCACTAGTAGCGTTGTTCTATATATTTCTGTGATTTCCTAAGTTTCTGAATCTCTGCTTCAGCTATCATAGTCAGCGATGGCAGTTTTAAGAGATTTGAATATTATTTTAACAACTGATCCTTGGTTACTTTATAACTGGTAGTAATTCTCCTCCACATTAGAGTGTTCATTTCTATCTTAATTAGAGGAAGATTCTTAACCATATATGGTCTCTTAGAATTTCTGTGAACACAGGTCAAATATTCATCCTTAACTCTATCTAAATCATGAAGATTTAAATAGCATAAACTAGAGGACTATTTCCTGTGCCTCCCCCCTTCTGTGTCAAATGCGTTTTGCTTTTGGCTGTCATATATTAAAGATCACCGGCTGAATATTTTCAAGTTAAAATCAGCATAGACAAAGATATTATCATAGTAGCTAATGCGACTTCTTTGTCATAGTGCACCACTCAGAGAGTTTTGTGCCACGATTTAGAATTTTTTTTGTGCACTGCGTAACAGCAGACATCCTGAGTGGCAGATACAGCAGAGGTGGCCAGTGGTTTATTTATTTTTACTTACTTTAGAATTTTTAATTTTTTTTTCTTGTTTCAGAACCTTTGTTTGTTTATTCACTCATTTTTATGGCCAGCTCAGCCCACCCAGAGGGCAGGGCTGGTGCAGCATGTGGTGCCGGGGATTGAACCGTGGTCCCTGAAGCTGCCCAAGCTTTCCCGAGCAGGTGCTTTAGACCACTGAGCCATCCCGCCGGGCCCCTGGCCAGTGGTTTAGTGCAAAGAATTATATCACAGGAGAAAAGTCAGGTATCAAATCCAGTCCTCCCCATTCTCAGAGCCGTGCTCCAGCTGCTGCTCTGTCCAGCTCTGCTGACATTCTTGCACATGTCTTTTCTGAAGGACAACGTGGCCCCTCGTGTATTTGATTGAGTCAGGACCTGAAAACTCAGCACTTTTGCCCTTGTGGCCGTGGTCCTGGGGTAAGACGAAGGTGGTGAGTTCATTTGACTCTGCAGCCTGCATCAGTTCCCAGGGCTGTCCTTGCAGAAAGTAAAGGCAGCCTTTGCTACAAGACTCTCCCTGGGAACTTTATAAATAAATTCCTGCCTGCCAACTCCAAACAGCCTCCTAATGTGCCGCATCCTACATGCATTTGGATTTAATTTGTTTGCTTTTTCTTGGTGATTGCTCTTTAATTATTGCAATGTTGAAACAACTTGCTCTGTCTCCAAAAATATGCTTCAGTAGGTGGGAAAGACAAGGGGGTAAAGAGTAAGCAGCCAAGAATGCTCAATAACAGGATGAAGGAGGAATCCAGAGGCCAGGGATACTGGTTCAGTACTTTTGAGGCTGACTCCCTCATAAAACATGGGGTCGCTGGTGTCCAAGATTGACTTCCTGGAACTCCATTGTGATCTTTGGGAAAACTACAAAGTCACCAAGACATAGTGGACTATTTTGGGATAAATTAGGCTTGTCACAAGCAGTCAGCAGCTATGGAAGACACAAGTTTCACTTTATTCAAATTTAGAACTAAGGAACTCTGAGCGTGATGTGACCCTCTTGGCTTTGCGGTCCTGCACCTACATCCTTGAGGGGAAATCATGAAACTCTGTACCCATGTCAAACGTTCGTGTGCCTTGTTCATGCTTTCAGAGTTTTGGATGCTTGGTGCAAGTTGAGGGTACCTAATCAGAACATCCAAAATCTGAAATGGTCTGAAATCTGAAACTTTGAATTCTAACATGCTGCTCAAAAACTTCTGTATTTTGGAGTATTTTGAGTTTTTAGATTACCTCAACTGGTAAAGTCAGTGCAAGTGTTCTTAAATCTACAATACTGGGAAATCTGAGACTTGTCTTGTCCCCCAAATTTAGGATAAGGTGTACTCAACCTGTGTACTTTGGTTAGAACTCCTGTCTGTCACAGTCCTGGACAATGACCAGGGACAAGAATAAAAGCTGACAACACACTTACACATTAATTTGAATGACTAGATTTGCCCATTTTTACCCATTTTTACTTGGGAATTTTCTCAAAGTCACATGGGTTAAATTAGTCTGAAGGTAGATCTCTATATCTTCAAAGTCTGACTAATTTCATTAAAACACAGAACACTTATAGTTTAGTTTCCAGGCATTAGGACCATGTGTATGGTAGGTGTGTGTGGGACACTCTTGAGAACAGTTCTTTTAATGGAATGAGGAACACGGAGTTGACCAAAGATGAGCATGAGCCATGACACAGCTACAATAAACAATGTCAGTGGGAATTCTGGAGACTGGAGTTACCGTAAAGCTGTCCAAGCTGAGGGGGCTAGTTTTGGTTGTAAGCTCACCCTGAGAAGATGAGACAGCTCCCTTCAACTGAAGGCAATTCTTCAACACTCACCTGTGAGATCACAGCAGAAAAGATGTCTTGCGACTGGGGAACAAATGCTTAGGGTAGGGCAGGATGTGGACAGTGCGTATCCACCTTCACTGCCGTCCATCTTTTGTGGCACATCTGATTGCTTTGTTTTATGTATTTCATTTGCCTCACAGGGGAGCAACTCCTCCAGGATTCTTGCTGGTTTCCTGGCTTTGGAAAAGTTGTAAGAGTAAAGGAATTAGGGCAAATGATGCTTTAATCTCCACTGAATCTAGTCTCGTGGGGAACACTGATACTTGTGTCCCACCTCTATTAGCAACTTTAGATTCCTTCACAACCAGTTCACATATCTGCTGCTTCAAGGGTCCTGCAAAGGGGGTCACACAGACCCTCAGCCGTGAAGTTCCTGGCTACTGTGATGTTTTGGTGATTGTGGAAGCTATATTTCTCTATTCAGTGTCAAAATTGACCACAGTGAGAGGCTCCCTAGTGGATTCTTAGGTGCTTAGTGTATTTTTTCTTACTTTTACATGTAAGACACATCTCATAACTTCCCGATGATGATCAGGGTCAATTATTCTTGTTTGGAGGTTGACTCTTGATCTTTCCTGCCTGACTTTTGGCACAGGGAACTTGAAGTTACTGGGCTACAGCCATAGTTAAAATTGACTGGAAGTCTTGTGTGCCTACCACAAGCATTTCTTCCACAGAATCTCCTTGACCATCTGAATGACACAGCTTATCTTTTTATGGTTAGGAAGCAGTAAATCCTGAGAACAAACTAGTCTTTCCTCCCTTGGTTCCTGTAGTCATTTTACAGAATGGGAATATGGCAACACAAAAGGTTGCTCACTTTTCTTTTGTTGAGTACAGACTTATCACACAGTCAGTGACAGTCAATGAAATAAATTTTCATTTATTATTCCATAGTTCTGAAGATCAGAATTCTTGGTGAGCTTGGTGGGTTTTCTGAGAAACATCCCACAGGTCTGGAATCAAGGTATTTACCACACTTAAGTTCTTACATGGAAGTTTTAGGGAGGAGTCTGTTTCCAAATTCACTGAAATTGTTGGCACAATTAAGTTTCTTATAGTTGTAAGTCTTTTTCTTCTTTACACCCATAGCTTTCTGTAGGAGGAGACTCCCTGGCTGCCATACCGATAATGTTTCTGTTTACAACAGTCAAGTCCACCTAGCTTCCACAGCCAAGTGTCTCCATCTGGCATTTATTCTTTCAGAACTCCAACATATTCATCATAGGCATTTTATAGTAGTGTTGTTCGTGTTGATCCTCAGCACAGAGGGTGGCCCGAACGCTCCTGCTTTCTCACCAGGGCACTTTCTATCACTTTGGTAAATGGTGTGTCCTCCTCTGGAGCATGAAGCACAGAGCTAGCTGGTGGGTGTCTTGTCACCTTGAGATACATCAGTTCTGGCAGGCTCACTCCACAGAGATTTGTACTTCTTGCCTTCACCATCTGCCACAGTAATTCTGCCACCTCTACTTCACATAGCTTTAACATTTATTTCTGTTTCTAAGAGTTATTTTAACATATGCATGTTATTTCTTTGTCAGGTCATTGAGATCTTTTATGTTAATACTGAACACATTTGTGAATTTTCCTTTGTATAACATCGTGGTCTGCTTTGTCTCACTTTGGTCCGGTACCTCGGGCTCCAGCTCCATATCTGCAGACCTGTATTTTGGCAGTCTTGTTGCTCCTGTCATATTTAGTATTGTTCCCCCTTTAGTCCTTCAGCAGTCCCTATGCAGAGGAGATGCCACTGACTCTCTGGGTTGTTATTAACCAAGAGGAGAGATGAGAGTGCTCATATTTCTGAAATTCAGAGACCTCTGCATCCTGCCCAGTAAAAATATCCTGGTAGCTCACAAGAGAGTGAAGGGAGTCACTGCTGTAGGCCCAGAGACCTCAGCAGAATCTGGAAAACAAGAATTTTCGAGATTATTGACTAAGACTCTAATCCTGTCTCAGAGTGCTACCTGTTTCCAAGTAGGATCTGCCCATGGCACAACAGACTTTCTGAGTTTAAGAACTCAGTGTTCATGGGAGCTCTTTTATGCTTGTAATGAATTCTTTCCAAATATCTGTGTCAAAATTGTGCAACTGCTTATATCACATTGTATGGAAAGTTATCAGAATATCAATGATGGTCAGAAAATATCATTTCCAAGCTAAGTCAAAGATATTTGATACTCAGAAAGCCAGTGATGATAAGCACAGTACTTATGTTATAGAGCAATAGTATCACAAAGCTTTTCTGCTGGAGGGTTGAGAATGTAAGTTAACAGACCGACAATTGGAGAAAAAGAAGGGCTATAAGGATAGCCAATATTTTGGCCCTAGCCCTTCAAGGTCAATAAAGACCCAGGATATAAGAGAACCTGTGCTGTAATATCCTATAACTCAGAGGTGTCCCAAATTTCCTGGTCAAGGAGA
>PVJA010037240.1:0-18708 GCA_004027025.1 Myocastor coypus
GCTTCCAAAGCGAGGAAGCGGTTGTGCCACCTTCGCACCAGCTCGGTCGCTCTTAGCTTCCTTTTGTTTATACTCAAAATTACCCATGTGAACCACATTACCTCTCTGGCCTTTCCAGCTTAATATCCTGTGAGTCTATGAATGAGTATTCATGGTTCTTAAGAAAGCAAATAAAAAAGCCAACCCAGTTAAATACTCTGTATGACGCCAAAATGAAGCCCTCTAATTTTCTTAACATGGCTCTAATGGGGAAAAGATTAATACTGATCAAGCTCGTAGGGTGCGCAGACACCACGCTAGGTAGCTTTGTACACGATTTCAACGAACAATTACAACCCATTACAGTGTGTTCCCTAAGGCAAGCCTGAATATTGTTTCCATAAAGGAGCATTTGCTTATTCACTGGTAACCTGGTATTTTTCTGTAACATGGTGACAGTACTACGAAGACAATTCCATTCTCATTCTTATTTCCTTCCATTAAGAGGAGAAGTTTACCATCTTAGCATTTTGGCGAGGAAAACACCAAATGAATCCAGCCCCCTCACGGTATTCTGTGCACTCAGAAGGTCAAAGACAATCTCCTCCACCACACAGCACAGCATACATTCAGGAAGTGTCGCCTCAGTCACTCCCTGCCCAACCCCAGGAGTGCGGGAGTCACTCCTAACCGCCCTGTACTCAGTGGTTATTCAATGCATTCGTCAAAAATGTTTCCAAGTCTTTGTGTGAGAATTAGAGGCTCTGGGTGTCCAAATGTATACAGACTAAAAACCCATTTTGTCTCTGTTCCACTCTTACCTAAATTTTGGCTTCACCAGCTCTACCTCTACCTGCATTAGGGGCTCAGCAGTGTTGAGAGTGTGGGTGTAGTAAGGGCTGAGGGGAGGGCCTGTGTGCAGCACTGCAGCAGAGGGCACAGGGCCAGGAAGCGTGGGCAGGAGGCCGGTAGGGGCCGAGGGTGCAGGGCTGGGAGCACAGGCCACGGGGAGCTTTCAGGGGTGTGTAGGGCCGGAGCAGGGCAGAGACAGAGGTGCTCACAACAGCTCATGGAAACCCAACCACTTTGCTTCTGGCAGAAGTTAAAGACATCAAGAATGATCTGCTTTACCCTGCTTCTTTCCATCACAAAATATTGCTCCTTGGACAAGTGCCAATCCCCACATTTAACGCAGAAGTAAGTCCTGGATGGACTCAGACAAGGGTAGCCGTGACATTATTTAAGATAATAGCTGTCATTCAGGAAAACAGCTAGGCTTGGACTCTGTGTGAAACACGCAGTGCTTGATGTTGTATGTACGCTCTGAGGGGAAATTGTTTTCAGTCCTAAGTAACTGATAAGGAATTGAGTTAAATACCTTTTTTGATGTCATGCTGCTGTTATTGGGTTACTAAAGCAGGTCTATCTCTGAAATTTGCTCAGTCCAAGTGACCTTGTGCATTTGCCAGTGCCTCTCTGGGTCTCCATCCCCTAGGTCCGTACATCCCCTCTCCAGACACAGGAAAATCACCAAAAGGGACAAACACATAAATTATATGCTTTAAAACTGAAATTCTGTTGTACAGCTTTAATACAATCCCAATCAGAATAGCACTTGCAAACCTCAAAGAATTAGAAAAAAATATGTAAAATTCACTGGGAACCAGAAGAGACCAAGTATAGCAAAGGCAATCCAGGGCAACATCAGGAAGGCAGGAGACATCGCAGTTCCTGACTTGAAATTATACTATGAAGCTACAGTGATAAAAACAGCATGAAACTGCTGAAAAAAAAAGAGACTGAAGACCAATGAACAGATTGTAAGATGAAGAAACAGCTACAAACACATACAGCCACCTTATCTTTGATATATGGTCCAATATGTTCAGTGGAAAAGATAACCTCTTTAATAAATGGCGCTGGACCATGTGGCCGCCTATGTGCCAAAGACTACCTTAGACCCATGTCTATCACTAAGCACTAATGTTCAGATGGATCAGACATCTAAATATTAAAACTGATACACCAAACCTAGGGGAAGAGAAAGGAAGTAAAAAATATTGGAGACATAGGGGTAGGCAGAGATTTTGTAAGACTTCTCCAAACGGTATGAGAAATATTCCAAATAATCAACAACTGGATCTCATCTTACTGTAAAGCTTGGGTACATCATATGAAGCCACCAAGAAGGTCAAAAGAGAATCCACAGAGAGGGGAAAAAATCAGACAACTCCCTTGGACAAATACTTAAACAGAGGACACACAAAGAGTTAAAAAGCGAATCCAATCCCCAAATTTAAAGACTCAGTCTAACACAGGTAACTGAGATGGATACACATGTCTCAGATTAAAAAAAAAAAAACAAAAAACAAAAAACAAAACAATTGGATAGTACATGAAAAAATATTCTTCAAATATCCCTGATCATTTCAGACATGGACATTAAAACATACTGAGATCTTACCTAATTCTAAAAGGAATGCCTACCATCAAAAAATCAACTAATATTAAATGCTGGAGTGGCTGTGGAGAAAAATGAACCCTCTTCCCCTGTGTAGAGGGTAGCCTGGTGCAATCTCTGTGGGAATCAGTGTAGAGATTGTTAAAAAAACAAACAAACATACAAACAAAAAGGATTAGAGGTCTCAATCAACCCAGACAGTCCCCTGGTGAGGATTTTCCCAGAAGAGTTACGTCACATCACAGCAATATATGTGCATGCAGCTTTCTAGTAGCACAACTTGTAATAGCTAAATTTTAGAAAGAGCCCAAAGGCCCAGCAACTGAAGAATGCATAAAATGGTGTGGCAGCTGAGCACCAGGAAATAGTTCTGAGCCATGAGGTAGGCTAGAGCTGAAGTGTTTTCAGGCAAATGGGTGCAATTTGAGACCATATTTGTAAGTGAAATAAATCCAAGTCCCATGTGTAAGCATGATACCATTTCTCTAGTGTGAGCAGCTGAAAGTGTAAATAAAATCCAAAATGCACAATAGATATTGGGAAATGGGAAGCTTGTTCAAAAAATGAGAAGCTGGGAGAGACATCTATAGATACACAGATTGTGTTACATTTTAAAAATGTTTGCATTTTATCATTTGATCAAATTTTCATGGGTATATCTTATAATCTGAGCAACTACTTTGAAGATAACAATACTCGGTGCGCTAACCATTGTTGCACTCATGTTATCTTGTTTTGAAATTTTGTAACATTCTGTTTCTTGTTTTATAATCTGTAAAATAAAAGAAACCCCTAAATTTCATGAATAAAAAAAAAAAAAAAAAAAAAAAAAAAACTGTACTCAGCATTTTTATTTGGGTGCTTACCAAACGGTGAGACCAAAAGTATAAGAATAAAGTAGAGGATAAAACATTAAAAAGTTAAAAAACAAACCAAACTTTGCTCAGTTAGCAGTTACTGTTTAAGAAGTAGAGCTCAATGTGGATACAGCTCAGCTGCACAGCACCTGCCAGGCAAGCGTGAGCTTCTATTCCTGCTAAAACAAACAAACAAACAAATCCATTTCATTTTTAGAATATGCCAAATTGAATAATGAGAAATTTCAAGGCATGAGGAAAGGGAAACTGGGAGGAGGGGAAGGACAATATAGGAAAGCGCAGACTGGCTGGCCATGAGCAAGTGAGAAAAGGCTCAGGAGAGGGCGTGAGAACAGAGCCGGGGCTTCCCCTGTCTCCTGGCTCTCAGAATCCTGTCCTTCCCTCCCCAGGGTCCTTAATGAAACAGCTGGGCAGACAGCAGCTGCCCCCTTCCACAAATGTGTCTGTGCCCAGAACATATTTGCTTCCAAGGGAAGCGTGGACTCAGTGGCTGACACCTTGGGCGGGAGCAGAGGTCTAAGAAGAGGAAGCGCAGCGGCACCCAGTGTCCCCCACTGCTGCTGGGAATCGCTAGTCAGACATATCTTACCCTCCCCTGAGGTGCCTGAGAAGACCGGAAGAGCAGCCATGTGCATCCGGGGTCCTCCTTGCGGCATCTCTGAGCCGCCTCATTTGATTCCCTCCAAGCGTAACTTCGCAGTGATCTCTTCCATCCTCTGACAGGCTTCCTTTTTTTTCCACTCCTAATGCATTTTTATCAGGCCATAGCCCATAATATTCTTCCAATTAGCAATCTAAAAGCAATGGATCATCCCTATAATGGCTGGAGGAAATTAAGGCCTCAGGCCTGGAGGCACCGAGTTGGTGAAGAGCCCCAAAGGCCTGCATTCCCACTCTGCTCCGAGATGCCTGACATCTCGGGCGGCTTCACACCTCTGATGGCAAGAAGAGCCCTGCACTCCCAGTTTCCAGCTGTGAAGGATGTCTGCACTGCACTCCCGGCCTGCTGTGGGGTGGTCACTCTCCGCAACTGCTCTATGCCACCTCCCTGGTTTCCCAGGAATTTTGGTCTTTACTCAGTCCCCACCCTAAATTCTTCTCCCGTTCCACGCCTTTCCAGGCTTCTCCTTCTTGGGGCCTGGGTTTCTGCTTTCCAACAGCAGGAACCTCAAGCAACTCTGACACATTATCCTTTTGCATTTGCCACCCTGCCATGGTTCAAAATCACAGCTCTGAGCACAGCCCAGGGTAACGTCGGGGAGACAGAGAGCAGGTGGCTTCTGCAGCCCCTGACAAGCGCCACAGAGAGAGTAGCTGCTTTCTGGAGGGATCACAGTTCAGATTATATTTGTCACCCCCAGCAGCATTCTACACAGATGGTTCAATGTCAGACACATGGACACATAGGAGCACTAGTGAAGACTCGGGTGACAGCAATAATTAACAGACACCAGCTTTGACCAGTGTAAGCATGAAAGGGGGAATAAATAGAAGCTGTCGCACACACAGAGGTGCATGGCAAGAAGGGAGCTAAGGCCAGGACGCGACGCATGTCCGTGTGACAGAAGCTCTACTGACGCACAAAGGAGGGTTCCTAGTCGTGTCCTTTGTTGCTCACTCTCTGCTTCTCCACTATAATTTCCCTTCTTGCTGGCGGACAGCCGCTGCCCTAGAACTCCTAGGATTTCCTCCAGGTGTAGGCATGGCAGCCTCCTCCCCACCTCCGTTGCAATTCCAGCTTCCTGTCGTGGGAATCCCAGAGCCTGTGGCCAGCAGCGAGTGAGGAGAGGCATTGGCTGAGAGGGAGCGCCGTGGGAGCCTCTCACGTTGCCCAAGGCCTATGTGGAAAACTCTCCTGATCAGAGACCTCAAGTGAGGGGCAGAAAGGGGTCGGAGAGCAGCAGACAGGGCTGAGGCAGTGCAAGGAGGCTCCTGCTCACTCTGTAGTCTCTCAGCAGCGCTGAGACTGCTGGGACTGCGTGGTCCCCACACCTGCTGCCACTGTCACTGCTCCAGGACGGAAGGAGCGACTCCTGGGATGAAGCCCACCATGGTCACCACCAGCTCTGTACTCCCTGAAGCTGCCCGAAGCTCAAGCTCAGAGCTTGTTTTGGAAAAGAAGCCATGTTTCTATGAGCTGCTGCAATACGCCATAGTTCCCCTGCGTGTAGTTCCCAGCAGGCCCCTGGGGCACGGCGTGTGAAGTCCTCTGGCCCGGCTCTGCTCTGGGGCAGAGCACAGGGTGCACAGGGCATGGCCCACGGGTAGGGGGGTGCGGAGGGTGAGGGTGGAGATGGGGACATGAGCACAAGAGCAGGAGGGATAGGCAAGGAAACGCCCTCCACTGTACGCAAAGGGCCCTGCGGAGCCCCTACTCTACCTAAGTGCGAAAACAAGCCAGTAGCCCAGAGACGCCTTGGTTGTGTAGAGAGAAAAGCTCTGAATAAGAGAACATGGCCACCCCCAGGGGAGGCAGAGCTCTGGAGAGCAGAGGCGGGTTCTTTCTCCCTCTGAGCTGGAGTGCTTCTACAGGTTCCCTCAGATCCTTACACCCTTATTTTCAGAGTACTGTTTTCTAAAATGGCAGTGAATTGCTGCTTCCAGAACTTTCTAGACACGTGGAGCGAGGAGCTCTGAGCTGAGTGGGAGGCTATGGCTAATGAAACAGAGTAGAACAGGAAGCTGCGCGTGGAATGCCCGTCCCTCCGATACTCGGGGAGAGGTGCACCCGGCTAAGCATCAGTTAAACCTCCAGGTCAGCGGTGGGGAAAGAACAGCATTAATCAGCGCCGTAAGTGCATCTGAAGACATTTCCAGAGGACCCGCAGGCAGCAGGGCTGGGTCCGTCCAGCAGGGATATCCCTTACCTGTGTCCCCCAAAGAGAGCCCTGGCTAAGGCCCAGTTAGACGTCCGGTAAAGAAGAACTCGTGAGCAAGAAGGCAGAGAGGGAGGGAGGCTCTGGAGGCTGCTGTCCTCGCTCTAAGCACCAGAGGCGGCCGAAGATGAGGAGCATCAGGGCCGTGTGGGGAGACGGACACACCAGCTCACCGCCTTTCCCCTCTCTGTCTTCCATTGAAAGCAAAAAAGAACACTATTATCACGAACACAGACACCTCTGAACTCACAATGGGATTAGCTCCTCAACTGAAAATTCTCTTTATGTAGTCACAGGATCAGCATACCTAAGTTCCGGCAGCACAGAGGAGGGGCACAGAGCCCTGCAAATCCGCTTTCCATGGAATATTCTCTGATTTCTCCCCTGCACAGGCTTCATGTATGTGAGGTCTGACCCTCTGATCTGAAATTTAAGTCAGATCAAGTGTGATGCACCCAGGGCTGCTGGTAGTGCAGGGGGCAGAGCGATGCTTCAGGTCCATGAGAAATCAAAAGGGCACGAGGCGCTTGGCCCTGACGGACGCTGCCCAGCCGCCTGGAGAACGCACTTCCTGCTCTTACCATTTCCCCATGGGTTACTGTTTTAGGAAAGTCAATCATAAAGCGATTTTATCCAGGATTTCATTTCTTCCAAATCACCAACTTAACTTCCAGATCACTAAGACATAATCAAGGTAGCCATCACACTGATAAAGGGACATAGGACAAAATATAAATATTTTACGTATTCTATATGCTTAAGAATAAAATAAAAACATAGCTTAATCTGGGCACTTACGATATCAGAAATGCTTAGGCCATTTATTATCATTATTAAAATCCCAACGCATTTTGAGATTGGACAGATGAAGACAGAGGTGATCTCCAGACTTCCTGCATCTTTGATAAATAAATTCCACTCTGCTTTTAGTCCAGGCTAGTAGATGTACCTTGCTTAAGTTAACAACAACAGAACAACAACGAGCAAAACAAAACTCGCATGTGTTATTATGCTAGATTAACCTTGAGGGAAATTCAGGGAACCAGGTACTCTGCTGCCCAACAAGCAAATAGTTTAGTGCTGGATAAATAAAAGAGCCTTGACCTGAAACCCCTGGCTTAGAGCCCCAGGAGAGGGCCAGCAGCACACTAGCAGACCTACGCTTTGGCAGAACGGTGTAGTTTTTACTTGTTTCGGAACCTTTGTTTGTTTATTCACTCATTTTCATGGCCGGCTCAGCCCGCCCCGAGCGCAGGACTGGCACAGCATGTGGTGCCGGGGATTGAACCAAGGTCCCTAAAGCCACCCAAGCTTTCCCAAGCAGGCGCTTTAGACCACTGAGCCATTCCGCTGGGCCCATTTATTATTTTTTTTCTTGCGGTGTAGTTTTTAAAAAGCCTCCATCTTCAGCATTACAAAGAGACTGGGGGTGGCCCAGGATGTGACGTGCAGAGCCAGCTCAGGTGACCCTCTTGACCAGGGAGGTCACACACAGCTGCAGGCCAGGCCTGTGGGCTCTCTGCAAGGGCCCACGTGGCTCTTCCACCTCTGATACTTCTCCCCATAGTGGGGAGGGTCAGACCTCACATACGTAAAGCAAAGAAACCAAGTCAGATGTCCAGCAGGACCATCAGTGCCCGTGGCTTCTGCTATGTATCCTGGAGGAATAATCTCAGAAGAGCCCAAGAGACAGGAGAGAGATGGATAGTAAGACACATTGTTTCAAAAGAACAACAATCATTAAAATGTTACTGGTCAAATGGTCTAATTTTATTTATTTTATTTTATTTTAATAAGGGACTGCAAGGTCTCCTGGGTCTTGGTATGGAGACTGGACTCATAATGATTCTCTTGTTTTCAGCCTTCCAAGCACTGGGATTACAGGCGTGCACCAGCATGCCCAGTCTCAATTGCCATCTCAAGGCATGGGGCTGGCATGGCATGCCAGGGATCAAACCCTGCCTCCTGCGCTCTGCTTGAGCAGGTGCTATACTCTGCTGAGTTATCTGGCTGGTCTTTTGAAAAAATTTTTTAGTTTTATTTATTTATTTTTTTTTCTGAACTGGGGATTGATTTTTAAAACTTTTTTCTAATCTTTTTCAATGTTTATTTATTTGTTTGGTAGTGTTTTGCTGCGCAGTTCAAAGTCATAGTGAATAGTGACCCTCCTATTTCAGCCTCCCCAGTGACAGGATTACAGGTGTGTGCCACCATGCCTGGTTCTAGGGCTGGCATAGCATGTGGTACCAGGGATCGAACCTGGGTCCTTGCACTTGCCAGTCAGGTGCTTAGAGCTAATTTTGTTTTTGATGGGGGGCAGTGCAGAGGATCAAATCCAAGCCCTTGCGCATGCCAGGAATAACTCTCTTACTCAGTTGCCCTGGCCCAAATAATCAATTTTATTTCTCAACAATATAATACTATTTAATAGGTTAAAAGAATCAGACCTACTATATTGATATATACAAAAACATCTATAGGAGTTACTCTTTTTTTTGTCTTTTTGAGACAGGGTCTCACTATGTAGTTCAGGCTGGCTTTGAGCACACTTTTGCAGCCCAGGCTGGCCTCGAACTCACACTGATCCTCCTGCCTCAGCCTCCCAAGGGCTGGGATTACAGGCATGCACTATCATGCCTGCCTGGAGATACTGTTAAGATGGGAAAAATACAAATTGAGAATAACTATATGGCATGAAGTAGCTTTAGGGGAATAAAACAAATCAAATACAATATCCATTATTATATAGTGATTCATTCAGACCAGACATGATCTTGTTTAATGGAATGAAAGGCAGTCACGGATCTTTGGTTAATAACATTGAGAAACAACGTCTCAATTTTTGGCTTTAACTGCCACTTTTTTAAATACCCTAGCCAAAAAGGAAACCCATTTAGAGAAATAATACAAAAATGAAAGCTGAGAAAGAGGATTTCTGATGAAGTTAACGTTAGTGCCAAAGAGAACTCAAGCTGCCCTTCGATCTGCCCTTTGATCACGTCCATGTTTACCAGTCCCAGGAGCCCAAGAACTCGTGCATGTCGGCCACATGCTGGACCAGTGAGCTCCACCTCTGTCCCCATTCCTTGACCTTGCTCCTTTAGTAACAGGAGCATCAGTCACCCCACTGCTGAGCAGTCCCTTCTTATCCTTTGTGTTTTACACCGGCCAGTGAAGCACACTTGTTTGTCATCTTGGTCTTTATGGAGCTACCTTGTTCTTTTTCTTATATTACACCATTGGCTTTAGCCAACATTTTAGTCTTGTTTCAAAGGAGCTGTACACAAAACCATGGAATGCAGATGCAGCTCTCTAATAAAAGTAAGGAAGGTGAGATCACACCTCAGAGCACTCTGAGTCAACAGGGATGAGGCACCAGACTTTCAAACAGGGCTCCTAGACTGTCTCCCTGGTCTCCCCACGGCCCTCCACTGCCTAGTTTTCCCCATCAGAAATGGGAACAGTGTTGGGGCCAAGGAGATAGCTCCTCGGCACAAGTGCCTGTCTGGCAAGTGCAAGGTCATGAGTTCAAACCCCAGTCCTACAAAAAAAAAAAAAAAAAAAAAAAAAAAAAAAAAAAAAAAAAAAAAAAAAAAAAAAGAAAGAAAGAAAAGAAAAGAAATGAGAAATATCTTCCTATCTGCATACTATCTATTATACTTTGATAAAACAGAAGAGCTTTTAAAGCAAAATGTAAGCCTTTCTTAAAATTTCTCATTCAAATCTGCATTTATGCTAAAGATTCATTAACCTTAAAATGTAGCATCACAAGCAAGACAGCAGAAGTCTTTGAATCCTCCCATGAATCAGCCAGAAAGAATGCAGAACCCCTGGTCAGGTCCTCTCTAAGTATGCTTGGAACCACAGTCGGTAAGCAGTGCAGGCCGATCAGGCTGCCTCAGGCTTTCTGTTGGGTTTGGAATTCGCATCTTCATACTTCTGCCTGTCTTTCAGCCTGCTGTACCCATTTCTCACAGGGTACAGGAGGCATTATTCAGGAGCTCCACAAAGACCAGGACCACAAGTAATAATAGTAATGGTAAATTCTTTAACTTTGCAAAGTATGCCCTGATATTTGTCAAGCTCTGAAGGAAACTCAGATAAACAAGAGTGATAAAGGAGCTCCCCCAAACACAGGACTGCGCTGGTGAGTGATCCCCTCTCTAAGGTGGCTCTTCCAGGTGAGGTTTGGAGGCCACGCCCCTTGTGCATGGGCATGTCAGCCTTTGGGGTTGGAGGTGTGGTGTCTGCCCACCTGCTGTGCATGGGAAATTCTTAGATCAGGTCAGCTTTGGGTTGTACTGTGAGGCCTTGGTGGCAGGCTGGTCCACCCTGGTACCGCAGTGGCTTCACCTCAGAGATTCTGGGCCCACTGCAGAAAAACTTTGTTAAAATATTTGAACTAGATTTTTCAATTTATTCCAACATTTCCAGGCTTGTATATCAGTCTCCTACATCCTTGGTGGCTCTTATATAGAATTAAATTAAGCAAAGAAATCTTTGTCGGGGGAGGAGCGGGAGAAGAATCCTTCAAGAGAAGTCAAAGTGAATCTCAAAAATGTTTCCAGGAAACTGAGGCCTGCGGATGCTCTTCAGAACCCAGGCTGGGCAGAGAGCAGGAAAGTACCTAAGGCGAAGGAAAATCACGTTTTTGTCCTTGCTCTTCCTAAGGGTAGAGGACTTGGAAATGGTATTTTAACAGCTCTTTTCTGTCACAGGTCTTCATTCAACACACAGGTTATGTGTTGGAATTTAAGTCTTATGAGATTTTAATGCACCATTTGAATGATTTGTAAGTTCCCAATCAGAAAAAAAAAAAAAAAAATCTTTCTCCACGAAAACGTCTGAGAAATAGGAAATATGTCATTGAAAGGAACAACTGTGCAGTGTTCTCTGGAGCCTTCCTGATATTACAATGATGTATCAAGCTAGCACATCCTTCTTGGATGTCACTGTGTTGAGTGTCACCCCTCCCTCTGGCCCCAGAACTTGCGACGGGTTTCTCTTCCTCACTGCTTTCAGCGGTTCTATGTGAGCCCAGCCTGGTCCCCACTGTCCAGCTCCAGCCCAGCCAATCACCCAGCTGCCCTTTCAGTGCCACAGCTTCATGAGAAGCCACCTGACAGGCTTGTCTGGACCTGCAGCTCTGTGTCCAGCTGAGAGGTGCTGCTCAGTGCTGGAGAGTCTCAAGGGGAGTAAAAATCTCCAGGAAGTAAGATTGGCGGTGTGGTGTGGGTCGGAAATGATGCATTGAGCTACACCACTAAGCCATCTGTTATGGTTTATGTCTAGTGGTCCCCCCAAAGCCTCATGGAGTCATTGGGCGGGGACTTCTAGAGTTTGAGACTTGATCCATGATCCCTGGGATTATGGGTTTTAGTACTGATGGGATTATGGGTGGAAGTACTTCTGGGATTATGGGTGTAGCCTAGGGTGGGAGCTAAGGCGGAGAGCCTGAATGTAATATAAGGAGAGACACAGAGACAGACTGGAGCTCGAGCTGTTGCTGTTGCTCTGCTGCCGTGTCGGTTG
This sequence comes from Myocastor coypus, assembly GCA_004027025.1. Taxonomy (NCBI): domain Eukaryota; kingdom Metazoa; phylum Chordata; class Mammalia; order Rodentia; family Myocastoridae; genus Myocastor; species Myocastor coypus. The sequence goes on from PVJA010037240.1 coordinate 11,727, forward strand.
GCTACCTCTGCCGCCATTTTGCTGCTGTTCTGCCTCCATGAACTGGATGCTCTCCACCCTGCTCCACTCAGCCTTGGGCCAGCCGAATATGGACTGAAACCTCTACGAACTGTGAGCTAAATAAACCTTTCCTTTCTTCATTTTGAGTGTCGGGTATTTGTCCCAGCAACGAGCAAAAAGTAACTAAGACACCATCCCTCTGGACATGGCACTTCCCCTCTGCCATGGGATTCTGGTAACGCAATCTATGCTGCAATGTGAGCTCTACAGAAGCAGGGTCTTCGCAATTCATCCAGCTTTTTGTTCTTCTAACAGGGACTGACCATCTTCCCAGGTCAGATTCTCAACTCTATCCTGAGCACGTCACTTTAAATTTTCAAAGTTGTTCCATTTTTAATTTTTATTTTTGATCTTCTTTGGAGACAAGAGCATGTCTTTGATGGAGGCTGCGGGTAATAAAGTTACATGAGCTCTCAAGCTTTAACATTTGTTTTCAGCATTTCCCTAGGGGTTTACTTTGTCTTTTTTAACCATCATCTTACTTTACCCAATATGTTTCTATCAATCCTGCCTTTTATTTTATTTTATTTTGTGGAACTGGGGATCGAACTCAGGAGCTTGAACTTGCCAGGTTGACACTTGTGCCCCTGAGCTATCTTCCCAGCCCCTCAATTCCCTCATTTAAAAGAAAGGTATAAAAAGAAGGAAGGAATTCATATAACTTCCCTAAGTAATATTAGATAAACTGTATGTTTAGCCTTAAGTCTGGAATATAAAAATAAATACTCTCACACACACAAGCCCCGAGTTTCAGACACAAGTATGCTAATTTGTAAAATAAATAATTGTTTTGTGCGTGCATGATTTGAGGCTCACCACCTAAAAGGGAAAAATAAATACTAGGCCTTGTTTTATAGAAACGTCCCTTCTTGTTTGAAAGGGAAAGCATCAAGCAAACGTGCCGTCGTGCGTATGCGCTGGTGAAGCACCAGGCACACAGAGAGCACCAAGGAAGAGCGGCCTATTCTGCATCGAGGAGTCAAGCATCACTCAAGGGACTGGCTCAGGGTCTGGGTGGATGTAACAGAGGCAGCCCCGGAACAGCGCCCATCTGGGCTTCAGGGTGAGCCTTGGGTCCCTCAGCATTTCCAGTGCGGCTGGGATCAGGGTACTGGGCTCTAAGAGCTGTGCAATGTGATCGTCGGGGGCCGTCACTGCCAGGCTAATGAGCTGAACTTCACCCTGCCATGGAGACCCAGAGAGGGGCAAAACAAGGTGATTCTGTTTTAGTGCAGCAGCTAGTGATCTTTTGATCCAAAACACCTAACCTCATTATAAGCACCCAAACAGCCTGGGTTACAACTGATCACGGTGTTTCCCATGATACATATTCTTTCCATTTTCTGCAAAGAGGAGATCTCCGCTGACACTACAAACCAGGACAGAAAGGTCAACAAAGTGAATCTGACCTTTCCCCGAGTTCTCTACAGCTAGGAGGTATTTATTTCCAAAGTACGCGCTCTCTGATTCGAGCTCCACATTATGGACTCCTACAGGGCAAGGACGACTTCGGGCCCAGCCGTGCACGCCAGCTTCCCGCTCAGCTAATCATCAACTCTCCCTGGCACAGGGAACCCACCCAAGGGCCTCGGCACTGGGGGCGCCTGTGGCTGGTGATACGTTGCGAGGTGCAGGCCAACATTTTTTCTTACTTTATGATCAGAAGTAAAATGAACTTTTATGTCAAAGCAGATGTTTAAATAGATGACATTTATTTCCTTCCACATCAGGGCCCACAGAAGTCCACATGCAGCCCAGAAAATGTGCACAAAAACATGTGAAGGATTAGAAACTTATGGAGACGTTGACACATGTTTTACGCATGTCAGAATGAGGAAAATATATTTATGGCAAGAGGAAGTAAAGAACCTGAAAGAAGAAAGGTTCTGATTTCATTTGGCTTTCTGCTTTCTGGCATTAATTTTAAGATTTAAAAAAAAAAATTGAAAAAGTGTATAGTTGACAGCAAGTGTTAGAAAAAACTATAATGAAAGCAAGGCCTGGTGTCTCTCAAACAGAGTTGGCGGCTGCCTCTCTGGAGATTTTATAAGATTTCTGGGAAAAGCCCACAGGTGTAGAAAAATTACACACCAGGAGCCAGCAGAGCAAGTAATTAACAACAAGCAAAACCACGGTAGACCGTATCCACAAGCTTCCACAGCACTGCGCGACTCTTTCTACTGGAAGACTGCCTGTGCATCCGTGCGTGGTGAGGACTCTGCCTCCGCGGCTCTGGCTAACTCACCCTTCTCACCTGAAGCTTCACTACCAGGAACTACTGCACCTTTCACCATGAACACGGATTGCTCGGACAATGAAGATGTTTAAAGCCAAATGATGCCACTGTTTCTTATGTTCACGTTTGTCCTGGGTGTCTGAGGTCTCAGCACAGTGGGCCGTATGCCGAGTTTGCATCTGGCGTCTCCACCCACCACACCTGCTCACACTGGTCCTGTTTGTCACTTTGGGGCATTGCCAGTATTTTCTGCACCGTGTCGTGTCCCTGCTCTGTTGTTCCTGTAAACACAGTGTCACCCCCCGCCTCAACCCGTCGCTCACACTGAGCAAGGAGCAGTTCTTCCCTGTCCACCCCTTGCTTTCTGTGAACTCCTGGCTTCTGTGCTGGGCCTGTCCTACGGCCACAAGTGACCCTGCAGTGATAGTGCTATTCTGTGCCACCATTCTCTCCACCGTCAGAGTGACATCACAACACGGGGGTGGTCTTTCTCACATAGTACCATAAGGAAGCAGGGTCCAGTAACACCTGTCAACCTCCTTCCTCGCAGCTCCGGCCAGCCAACTGTGTCATCTCACCGTCCTGCTAGGACCCTGCCTTAGGCTCTCTATGGAAGGCAACACCACTTCCACACTACACTCATTTTGGCTGAGACACAAGTGTGCCACTTTGTTAACTACAGTATCCCCCATATCTAGAATCCTTCCTAGAGTACAATATTTTGAAAATAAGTATTTCTCAATGAGTTACTAAGCTGACAGGTACTTATAAATCGAGGTCTCATAGCACAGGTGAAGATGGAAGACATCTGAAGGCACTGCCCGTGGAGCTGTTGACTCAGAAGCTTAGCACAGCACAACTTCCCACACCACTCACACAGTTCTGTTGAAGCAGTCTTCTCAAGGCCCAAGGAGCAGCCACCGAAAGAATCAGCCAGCAGCAGAGGAGAGCTCTTCTGGATGTGTCATTTGGACAAAGCACGTGGTACACAAAGAAGCATCTAATGACGACACAGTGACTCTATGCAAGAAGCTTACATGAAGGCTGCAAAAAGATGAGGTCAGCAGCACCGATCCCAACCAGGATATGATCCTGTTGAGTCCAGGAGAGAGTGCCCTTCAGGAGCTCAAAGCTGTGGGAACATGCACCTGTGATTCACAGAGCTTCACACTGTGCCCTGATGCAGGAGAACTCAGGTGGGACCACAGGGCATGCCGACTTCTAGAGAATGAGGATAGCCGGGGATGCTCACAGCCAGAGCTGCTGCAGGAAGGCAGTTCCCTTCAGGAGCTAAGGGATCGCTGCTGAGGGTCCACGGGGCCACGTGACCTGTCATACCATCTGTTATGGTTTATATCTTGTTGTCCTCCCAAAGCAGTCATGGGGCAGGGACTTCCAGAGTTTGAGACTTGACTCATGATCCACTGGGATTATGGGGTATAGTACTCATGGGATTGTGGGTCTGAGTACTTCTGGGATAATGGGTATAGTTTAAGGTGCATAGACTGAGGCAGAGAGCCTGAAGGTACTAAAAAGTGAGACAGAGAGACAGACTCTCGCTGTTGCTCTCTACTGCCCTGTTTGGTTGCCTACCTCTGTTGCGATTGAACTGGATGCTCTGTACCTAGTTCCAGTCAGCCTTAGAGCCAGCGGAATATGGACCGAAACCTCCAGTAACTGTGAGCTAAACAAACCTTTCCTTCCCTCATTTTGGGTATCGTTGTTGTCCCAGCAATAATAGAAGAGTAACTAAGACACTGTCCATATGCATGGGTATAAAACACAGCAAGTTCACACAGAATTTGCCAGCCAGATTTTCAACTGCACTGTCACTGCCTTCCATCCTGCTTAACATGGAGCACTCAGGACAAAACCTTGTCTATGTAAGGATAAAGCAAAGTCGATGAGGGCAAGTGGATGTGACCAGGCAAGGCACAGAGGACAAGAGTCCCTGGGGAAGTGACGGCGCTCATCGAGGGAGCCTTCCGGGATGACGCTCCGCCTACACACATCTTTAGATCCACACTAAGGGCTAAAACTTAGCCATTTTCACATTTCTACTACTAGGAAATTCCCTATTCTATATCCCTAGCAAACTTTCCTCTTTGTTTTTCGTTAAACATTGAAGTTTATCTTTAATGTATTATTCACATTGGCTCTGATTAATTAATCAGAACCCTTTTGTACTGGGAGAATAGAATGAGGCTCTCAGCTAACTAACACCAGATGCTCTGAGTTAGCTTCTGTGGAGAGGATGGCAGAGTCAAACATCATTGTTAATTATACAGAAGCATCACAAGAGTCTGGGAAGGAGGCAAGTGGAATTTTGCAAGTCAAAATTTTTCTAACGCTTTTGCAAAAATATGGTGATGGTGGTACTTTGTGTAGAGCAGGAAAAGTCAGCAGGCAATATGCCTCAGCTTAGGGTTTTGGCTTCAGGATTATTTAGCAATAATACACGTATCAGTGCATCAAGTGGGGTTGCTGTTCCAGAAATACATATGCATATCCCAGATGATTCCAAGAACCTTGGCAATTTCCACAGGGTTCAGTGGGAAGAGAGCTCATTAACCGGACACTGAATTTTAAAAATTAGTCTGAGGGAGAGCGAGGGAAAATAAACATTGTTCTGAGCTGTTCTCTCTGAATCCTAGAGACAGGTGGATTGGGCTCAGTGGTGGATGCCTGTGTGTGAGAGTTAGGCTTCTTCCATGCATCCTTCCTTCCGTCCGTCCGTCCGTCCTTCCTTCCTTCCTTCCTTCCTTTCTATAGAATCCGCACGGAGTTCCGTCAGCAATTAAGTCCGCAGCTGTCATTTTTTTATGCATTTTAGACTCCCCTACAGGAATTTTAAAAAGTTGACACTTAGGACTCATCTCAAGGATACCACAATTTAATTTGCCAGAAGTAAGATCCAACTATGACGTGATTTGAAAAACATCTACCTGCTTCGCATGGGCGCTCAATACGGAAGTCCACTGATTTAGACAAACTTTATTTTGAAGTGCTGCAACAACAAATTGCTGAATGTGGACAGACAGAAGGAGGGAATACACAGCGTGAAAACCTGCCAGAGAGTTAGCAAAAGAATAAAAGTGGAACCAAGAACATGGCGATTTTTGCCTTTCCTACGTTCATCGCAATGTCCGGTGAGCACATAATAGTAAAATGGACAGCAGACCCTGGAGCAACGCAGTTGAAGTTTTGCTGCAATAACTTCCATGGGAGAAAAGATGGCATCCAGTGCGGTGATGGCACACACAAGGGCTTTCCTAGGGCGTCGCCGGTGAGCAGGATAGGACAGCAGGCAGGTAACACGCCTGGCTATTTCTAAGCGATGCTTACCCGATGGCTGCTTTACAAACAGCAGTGGTATCAGGGCATTTCGGGCTGTGAGTGCCTCAGCGTGGGCGTGTCAGGATGGAATGAGCAGAGCGATCTGTGCAAGGGGCTGCCACCAACCAAGCCAGAGGCAGCCACCGTTCTCACCTGCAGGCTGAAGTCGTCCTAGATGGGCGGCCTCACTCCTAAGAAGATTGAGTTGAGATCTAGAGAAAGAGGAGGAGCGAGCCTGCTGAGGAGGGAAAGGCCGAGGGTGGGACATGAGCACACATTCGGCCCCGAAAGGCATGGAACTGCGGACTTCTGGGGGGGGGGGTGGTGTCACGCGTCACAGTGATAGAGGAGTAGGAGGGTGACACACAGGGAGCTGGGGACATTCAGTGGACAGAGTGAACGAGACTCAGGCTGCCACAGAGCGTGAAGGGAGAGATTCTAACTGTGGTCAAGGGTGTGAGCGGGAATGCCACAAGCAGGGGACTGCTCAAGGGCTGACGACAGCTAGGGGCACAGAGTGAAGTGAGCTGCCGCATGCTGAGAACTCTGCTCCTGGGACATGCGTTAATCAAGAGCCAAGCAACAATTACAGGAAGCTACACTGAGCACCGAACCGAGTGCTTCTGGGAAGTCCAGTTCAAAACCTGCTCCTCTGTCCTCTCTGCCTGGAGCACAGCATGTACCCTCTCTTGGATGACTCTTTAAAATGCTGTGAATAGTGAGCCTGCCTTCCGGGGCTTACGAGGGAAGCACTCAGCAGGCCTGTGCTCACGGTGTTGCTATCAAGGTGACAGGCCTACTAAGCAGCAGCTGCTCTTGTCAGGACAGGAAGGATGCCAGAGAGCAGAGAGACACGCAGTACAGCACTGCTGAGGACTATGGGAGTTCACATAAAGCGCGGGAAGAGCACAGAGTAAGAGGCCAATCCTGGATCACTGCATCAGGAAGAACTTCATGAAGAGGGAGAGGGATGCCTGCAAGAGGCCAGGAGAGCCCCCAACATTGCCCTAGTCTTCTTTTCTGCTTTCCTGCACCTAGATCACCAATCCTTTTATGCCTGGTGCATCCTGTGTTATAACAGCATGAGAGCATTAATAAGCTCTCATGTGAAGCCAAGAGTAGCTGAGTGCTGGTCCAAGGGAAAGAGACACTGATATAAAGGGACACTGAGCGAGTGCAAGTTACACAGGCAGGATCTCATGCACAAATGCTCAGAACAAAGCCAAAGCTTTCCTGCGTCACTTGCAATGAAGACACCTCTACTTTCATGCCTCATAGAAGAATAAATGTTTAAAACATTTTATTAAGTCAGTGCTGGCCTTAACTTTTTACACTTTACCACCAGGCAGA